>VXAB01009110.1:43273-165838 GCA_013399175.1 Odontophorus gujanensis | reverse complement strand
CTGCCCATAAACCGTTGACAATTTTATTTCCTGTTCCCCAAGCTGTAACACTTCAGAAATAACAATAATCGTTCCTCAAAATACTGTATGAAAAATAAGGATTTTAATTTATACATTTCAGTTGACCCCCTGGAGGCTTTAAGAGTAAAAATCCTAATAAGAACTGCATCTAAACAAAAGCAGTTATCACTGAAAGAGCACTTAAAGTTGGATAAAGATGATGATATACAAGACATGTTTACAGTTCAAAAACTGGCAAAGAATCTCTGCAGATGCCCCTGTACCAAAGCTGAAGCCACCTGATCCAACATGAGAGTAATAATCCTTTTTGTATATCTATCAACAGAAGACTTCCCTTACTTGAGTAGAAAATTTGTGTATGAAGAAAAAGATTACTTCACAATCTAGAAAGTCGTTGAATTTATATATTTTTTACTTTAGGGCAATATATGATTTCACCACGTTACTACAGGTCATGTAATACTCAAGCTTTCAAATTTCTTGTATAGATATTTAAATTAATTTACCTAATATAAAACATGAAAGCCTTGTGTTGAAGCGTTAACCAAAACTGCCCTATCTGAACACTGTGATGCTATGCATTTCTGGAAAGCATCACTTTCCAGAAATATAGAAATTGCAGACTTTTCTGCAAAACATTAAAAAGTTCTTTGGTTTTCTTTTTTCAGAACATTAGAGGACTGCATGCCCTACCAGCACTACCTCTGTGCATTCTGATGATGCAAAATGTCCTGAAAACCATCCTAAACAGCCATCTTTCACCTATCTTACAGAAAGTGCGTTTCATTTTATGAACTTCCACGTTGTTGGAAGCAAGTCAAATAATGTCAAAAGACTAAAAGTCAGGAGGCTTTAAAATGTAATGTTTATCTCCCAGTGTTAGACACTTAGAGAATACATGAAAGGGACCTCTGGGTGCTCATCTACTACCACATCCTGCTCACAGTAGGGTCAGCTTAGACCTGATCACATTGTCCAGTCAAACTGAAAATCCCCAAAGATGGAGATTCCACAATGCTGGACAAACTATTTCAATGTTTGCTGTTAGTAAAATATTTTTCCTAAAACCTATTTCAATGTGAGCTTTTATTTACTTATTTATTTTTAAACGTCTCATACTGGGCCNTCCCTTACTTGAGTAGAAAATTTGTGTATGAAGAAAAAGATTACTTCACAATCTAGAAAGTCTTTGAATTTATATATTTTTTACTTTAGGGCAATATATGATTTCACCACGTTACTACAGGTCATGTAATACTCAAGCTTTCAAATTTCTTGTATAGATATTTAAATTAATTTACCTAATATAAAACATGAAAGCCTTGTGTTGAAGCGTTAACCAAAACTGCCCTATCTGAACACTGTGATGCTATGCATTTCTGGAAAGCATCACTTTCCAGAAATATAGAAATTGCAGACTTTTCTGCAAAACATTAAAAAGTTCTTTGGTTTTCTTTTTTCAGAACATTAGAGGACTGCATGCCCTACCAGCACTACCTCTGTGCATTCTGATGATGCAAAATGTCCTGAAAACCATCCTAAACAGCCATCTTTCAACTATCTTACAGAAAGTGCGTTTCATTTTATGAACTTCCACGTTGTTGGAAGCAAGTCAAATAATGTCAAAAGACTAAAAGTCAGGAGGCTTTAAAATGTAATGTTTATCTCCCAGTGTTAGACACTTAGAGAATACATGAAAGGGACCTCTGGGTGCTCATCTACTACCACATCCTGCTCACAGTAGGGTCAGCTTAGACCTGATCACATTGTCCAGTCAAACTGAAAATCCCCAAAGATGGAGATTCCACAATGCTGGACAAACTATTTCAATGTTTGCTGTTAGTAAAATATTTTTCCTAAAACCTATTTCAATGTGAGCTTTTATCTACTTATTTATTTTTAAACGTCTCATACTGGGCCCTCACTGTGGCATTCAAAAGCCAAACTGGAATTTGAAAGTTGTCAGCTCACAAATCTACCTCATAACTTTACACTTCTAGAAGCTTTTACTTAATTCAGCACAAACAGCTGAACACAATTAAAAAGAAACTCTTGCCTTTTACCACACTATTGTCCCTCACCACACCATTGCCATTCACCATTATGCACACTTAAAGTAAGTGCTGATCACATAATCAGTCATGAGAACCCCAAGACAAGTACGAGCCAGCAATGTGACCTGGCCATATATAATTGTACCAGCCAGCAGGTCAAGGGAGGTGATTCTTCCCCTCCATTCAGCAAGCAGATTATACACTCATGTGTAATGCATATTGACAGAACAAGAGGCAACAAGCACAAACTGAAATAGAACAAATTCTGTTTAAATATAAGAAAAAATACTTCTACTATATGTGTTTTAAACACTGGAACCATTATCCGAGGAGGTGAAGAACTTGGAGAGATGAAAAGCACAAGCCCTGAGGAAGCCGCTCTAACCGACCTGGCTTCGAGCACAGGGTCAGCTCTCCAGAGATGTAGATCTAAATGACCTTCAGAGACCTTCCTTTTTTGTAATTATACATTGATTTGAGAACTAGTAATTCACATTTTCTTGTGGCTCCATAAATAATTTACGTTTCTTTTGTCTCTGAAGATTTCATTAAAGAAACCAAAAAGTCGAACACAACTTAGAAATCAATTTTACCAAATCCAAGTACATCCTACATACAGAAGAAGTACAACTGCAATCTTCAAAACAGTCTTTTACTGACTCAAGAAAAAAGACCTTTCTTCTACTCAGTGCTGTCAGAATTGTGGTAAAAAATTTAAACTGATATGTAAGGCATTTCAGGGAATCATTTGCAGTTTTTGTCTAATGCTAACTGATGCAAGAACCCACAGAAACAGAATATTATTTGGTTTGCAACATCAAAAAAAGTCTTTATCTTACGCTAACTCTGGAAGACTTGCTTTACGTACTGAATGAGAGATGTCTTCAAAGTCTCAGAAACTTTTTCAGATTACAATTCTTCTTTTACCATCTACAGTCCCTTTAGTTTCTTTCATTTTCCAAAAATTTGAACAGTTCTTCTTCTGAGGTAGAATGCAGACTTAAGAAATCATTAGTTTCTCATTTATAAATTTAAATTAGTTAATTACATTGTATTGATCTTTTTTATCACTAAAATTGGACGAAACAACTGTTTATTATGTAGGGATGTGGAAGATTAGCATTTATTCTCATTTTTATGTAAGTATTCAAGCAAGGGGAATAAACAGGAAGAATTCAAGACCCATGTGTGATCGCATGGCCATGATCTCATTGCAATTGCAGAGTGGCAGTGGGATAGCTTGCATGACTAGGATGCTGGCATGGACAGTGATTTTTAGGGAAGACTAGTCAAGAAGGCAAAGCGGTGGAGTTGCTCCTTCTATGAAAGAGGAGGTCAGGGAGGATTGAGCTAGAGATCATTTAGGCAAATCTGACACACAAAATTCAAGGGCCCCAATGGAATGTAGTCTTGAATGCTTAAGGAGCTGGTAGATGTTATTGCTAGGCCACTCTCCATCACCTCTGGAAGCTCATGGAGAACAGAAGAGCTGCCTGAGAATTAGAAGATCTAGGAAAGTACACGTCACTCAGCCTCGATGCCATCTCTGGAAAGTTTAGGAAACAGCTCATCCTGGATGTCATGTCTAAATATACGCAAGAAAAGAAGGTGATGAAGAGTAGTCAGTATGGATTTGCCACAGGGAAGTCATCCCTTAAGCAATATGATAGCCTTCTACAATGCTGGGTACACAAGGGGAGAGCCGTGGATATTGTCTAACTCGACTTTGGCAAGGCTTCTGACACTGCCTCCTGTAACAATCTCAGGTAAGCTCATGAAGCACGGGTTAAATAACGGGACAGTGAGGTGGACTGAGATGTAACTGGCATAATGGTGGAGCTCAGAGGGGTGTAGCCAGTACAGTCCAGTTGGAGGCTTGCAGCTATTAATGTCAGAGGTCAGCACTGAGTTTAGCTTTGTTCAACTTATTTTATCGAGATTGCCTGGATGAAAGGACAGAATGCACCTTAAGCAAGCTTGACAATGGTACAAAACTGAGAAGAGTGGCTGGTACTGCAGAAGGCTATGCTTCCATTCTGAGAGACACGAACAGGAGAGCTAGGCAGAGAGAGACCTCACACAGTTCAACAAAGGCAAGGACAGGAATAAATAATCTCATGCACCAGTATTGAAGGTTAATTAGCAGTTCTGGGACTCCTGGTGGATGAGTTAATCATGAGACAGCAAATTGCCCAGGTGGACAAGAAAACCAAGGATATCCTAGGGTACATTAGGAAGAGCACTGCAGCAGGTTAACTGATGTTATCCTCCCCTTCTACTCAGTCCCACAGAGACTACATCTGTAGTACTGCTTCTAGTTCTGGGATCCCCAGTACAAGAGAGACACAGGCAAGTACAAGAGAGACTGGAGAGAGTCCAGCAGAGGGCTACAAAGATGACTAGGGGGTCTACAGCACCTCATTTACAAGGAAAGGCTGAGAGACCTGGAGAAGAGACTTCAGCCAGGAGAAGAGATAAGTGAGGGTGAAATCCTTTATCTGTGTAGAGTGTGTCAAGAAGATGAGGTCAGACTCTTTTCAGTAGTGCCCAGTGCCAGAATAGGAGGCAACAGGCACAAATTGGAACATACAAAGTTCCATCTGAACATGCAAAAGAACTTCTCTCCTTTAAGGGCGACAGAGCACTGGAATAAGCTGCACAGAGTGATTGTGAAATCTCTTCCCCAGATATTCAAAAACCATCCAGACACAATCCACTGCTTAAGTGGAGGAGATGGACCCCAAAATGGTCTTCCAACATCAACCATTCTGTGTGTACATCCGTGAAAGTACTAAAAAAATCCCTGTGTTATACTGAAATCATTGAGCTGTCTACTTACACAAATGAAAATTCAGTCCACATCTTCTATCTACAACTCCAAAAGAAAAAAATTCATATTCACAGAGACACAGACAAGTACTTGCAACTAATACTGACTCATGTCCCCGGTCAATTCCTATTACTGTATTCCAAAAACCCTGAGTTTTGATACAAAGTGATAGCTCACCCTTCATGTTTATTTGTCCCCAATTTCTTTGTTTATATACTATCATGAAACTTAAGTATGTTTGACACAAGTTTTCACCCAGTTGGAGAATCTGTTGATCTACCAAACAGAAACAATTTCTGTAAAAGACCAGATCAGACAACAGTTGTCAGCATGATTTCCAAGGTGGATTTTCTGCTGAAAATAAAAAAACATTCACTTTATTACAACAACCAATAATACAATGGCTCTGGAATTCATCTGGAGTGCAGAGGACTTAGAAAACTTCGTGCAAAGTACATCTGCAGTAAATAAAAGCAAAGGAGAAAACAGTGACAACAAACACTTCAACAGGACAAGGCTGGAAAATAGTTCAAATGCAATTACTGTGGGGACTGTGTAGGTATTGTCAGCTGCCACGTTTTAACTTATGCACACAAAAGTCAAAAAACAGCGCTTCCCATGTACAGAAGATACAGGAAATAGATAACTCAGGGCTCAGAATGAACCCAGGAGAAAGGTGAAAAGCAAGTCAACCGCAGTATCAGAAAGGGAGGAGGCACGCAAGCCACTTGTCCCGCCTCATTCCAAAACTATGATGAAAATACCACAGGCTGGGATATCAGAAAACAGAAATTATCTCGTATGGAACTGGTCCAGCTTGTACAAAACTCCTGAGTACCCACTGGGAGGGACTCACCCAAAAGGTGGGAGAGGAGTCCTTATGGCAACATTCTGGAACCAAACTAAACTGTACTTTGGATAGGGTCAACCAGATGTGGTTTAACAAGAGCAAGTGTAGAGTCTTGCAGCCAGGGACAAATGACCTGTATAGGTTGGGGGATAACCTGCTGGAGAGGAGCTCTGAGGAGAGGGACCTGGGTGCCCTGGTAGCCAAGAGGGCCAATGGGATCCTGGGGTGCATTAAGGAGAGGGTGGCCAGCAGGTCAAGGGAGGTGATCTTCCCCCTCTACTCTGCCCTGGTGAGGCCTCACCTGGATTACTATGTCCAGTTCTGGGCTCCCTGGTACAAAAAAGTCAGGGATCTCCTTAAAAGAGTCTAGCAGAGGGTCACAAATATGGTAAAGGGCCTGGAGCTGCACTCTTATGAGGTAAGACTGAGAGATCTGGGTCTGCTCAGCCTTGTGAAAAGAAGACTGAGAGGGGATCTGGTCCACGTCTATAAATATCTAAGGAGTGGGAGGCAAAAGGACAAGGCTGGACTCTTCTCAGCAGTGTGTGGTGATAGGATGAGGGGAAATGGTCACAAACTGAAGCATAGGAAGTTCTGCACAAATGTGTGTGGGAACTTCTTCACAGTGCAGTGATGGAGCACTGGCACAGGTTGCACAGAGTGGTGGTGGAGTCTCCTTCTCTGGAGACGTACCAGACCCACCTAGACACCTACCTGTGCAACCTGGGCTAGGGAGCTGCTTTGGCAGGGGGTTGGACTCGATGATCTCTGGAGGTACCTTCCAATCCCTACATTTCCATGATTCTGTGATACTGCCTTCATCGTCCCTTTCCACGTAGTTTAGGAATGGGTACAGGTTGGTGTCACTGTTGACCTTTATCAGAAGCATACATTTCTGATGTTCACAGCATGTTTTTTTCTTCCCCATATCCAGCTGCAGAAAGGAAATTAGAATGAAAAAGACCAGAAACACCAGGTATGTCCAAGTTATGCAGATATGAGTTTGTGCGACATGAGTTTCTATCTACTTGCACTTAACACTAAATACATGTCCCTAGGCCATTCAAAATCTGTCACTGCTAACTAATACTCCTTGTCATTTCACCTTTCATTTGAAACCCTGACCTTCATTTGAAAGGTCCTGTGTCACATTGCCAGCACCACCTCCCTCTAGTTTCTCTTCCTATGGCTGCAAGTTGAAGTAACTTATTTACTTAACTGTCCCTGCAGCTCCCACTGTCACACGTGATAGAGGAATGTAAACACACAGAAATTCTGACGTCCATATAGCACTGGCTAAACCAGCTGAGAAGCACTACTGAGCACTATCAGGTAACAGTCCTCAACTGTCTCTAAAATATAGATAAAAAAACCACACATACACCCAGCCTTCCGCTCACACTGAAGTGCAATAAAGATGATTTTTTTCATGAAATCCTGTGTCACACTAAAGTTATTATTGCTGTCCTATTTGTACTTCATTTCATATCTGTTTGTGTGCAAATTAATTTAATTGCTCCTTCAGGCACTGTTTTCAGAGGCTCCTATTCTACTTTTATTAGATTTTAAACCTTTAATTTTCAAAATTAAACACAATGATTATCACAGTAGTACACAAAACTGATGTTATATTCTAGATTAATAAGTCTGAAAGGCATGTTTAGTTAAGATTATATCAGGTCTGTGGCTGTTTAAATATTTTAATGGTTGAATGTTCAGAGAAACTAATGCTAGCCTTCAAATAAACCTTTGATGAGATTGCACACAGAGTATTAGGGGCTGGAAGACCAAGACTTTCCTAACACACTGACTCCAGTCCTTGCTATCAAAAGTACCTGCATTAGGAGATCTAGTTCATATGTTTACCACTACATTGCATTCAGAAATTTTCATTCCCACTTCAAAGAATTTAATAACAATAATTTCAGAACAACTGATAGAAATCGTAAAGTTCTCTTTAAGCTCTTCTCCCACAGACTTCTTGTAAAATTTACTACTGACTTCCCAAGCCATTCTTGGATGCCTCATTCCTGTTGAAAGAAGAAAAGATGCTCAAAGGACAGCATATTTTATCTCCTCCGCTTTCTCCTCAAGAGACTGAAGCCTTTCTGCATACAAGTTCCCTTTCTGTCTTCATCTGGTAGAGACAGACAGAAGGGAACGTGAGCTACAGGACGGTTCAAAGGTGTCATTGTTGGAGGACAGTTTATTTCCAGCTTTGACTTACACAAAATAATATCAGGATAAACAGGAAACTTACTAGTTTATTAGGCTGTTCTTCTAGTAAGAAAAGTTGTTTACTTGGATTTTGCATGTTACAAATGAAACAAAAAGCAAATTAACTTGTTCTATTACTAAGATCCAAAAAGGCAAAACTACACCTCTAGTAGGCAGCTATTCATGTCACACTGAAACATTAGAGCTTAGCAGAGTATTTTACTTCAGCAGCAGGTGTCAAAGATACTCACTTGGATGAAGACATAGGTGTTGCATGCTGGGTTTCTGAAACCACCTACATAAACATAACCCACAGCACATTTGCAGGTCTCACTTTGGTAACTAACTTCTTTACAGCTACAAGATATCTGATACTACCAGTGCTACCATAAGTTCACCATTGTAACTGTATCAGAGACTGAAATGTTTCTTAGGTTTTGCCTACCAGCTTTGCAATCTAACAAGCAACTTTACTCTTAAATTCTATTCCACAATTGATACAGTGCTATTCTACATTCTTTAGCAAATACATCCCCACCCCCTCACCCCACCAAATAAATAAATAAAACTGTTTTTTTCTTTTAAAAGGACACTAGGGAAGAAGTTAGAAGAAACGGTAAAGTCAAATGAGATAACAAGAAAGATGCAGATAAAAATGTTTCCGTGATTTTGCAGAAAGCATACAGACAAATCTGAGTATGTCACCAGAATTGCTTATGACTTACTTGTTGCCAGTTATCATCGAATCAGCATAAGTTTGAGGGGAAGAAAGTCATGTAAATCGCTGCTTGGGAACAGATCTTGGGAACTTATATATTAGTTGGCTGTGTTGTAACATGTCATTTGCTCTGATAATGTCACCAGTGTAGACACAACAGAAGTTCAGAAAACAAATACATATGAAAAGCATGCTAGACTGCCTCAGCAGTGATCTGTGTCTATTTAGCTATAGCAGACTCTTGTATTCAGAAATCTCTCCAAATTACCCACGAAACACTGACAGACTGGAACAGGACTGAAAATCAGGCTGTAAATGTATTTCAGGAAAAGCTGCTAAATAGTTATAAGAAACCTAAATTGCCACTGGGAATAGGGATAAAGCACAATAAAAGCTCAAGATGCATTAACACTGCAAGATGCATGGCCAGCAGGTCAAGAGAGGTGATCCTGCTTTTCTGCTCTGTGCTGGTGAGACCTCACCTAGAGTACTGAATCCAGATATGAAGTCCTCAGTACAGTATTTGGGCCTGTTGGAGTATGTCCAGAGGAGGGGCAAAAAAATGACCCAAGGAATGGAACACCTCTCCTATAAGGACAGGCTGAGAGAGCTGAGGCTGATCAGCTGGAGAAGAGAAGGCACTGGGGAGATCTGATAGCAGCCTTTCAGTACCTAAAGAAAGGGGACAGACTTTTTAGCAGGGTCTGTTGTGGTACGACAAGGGGAAATGTTTTCAAACTAAAAGATTTAGACTGAAAATAAGGAAGAAGTTTTTTTACAGTAAGTGCGGTGAAGCACTGGCACAGGTTGCCCAGAGAGGTGGTGAATGCCCTGTCCCTGGAGATATTCAAGGTCAGGTTGGATGGGGCTCTGAGCAACTTGATCTAGCTGTGGGTGTTCCTGCTCATCACAGAGGGGGTTGGACCAGATGACATTTAAGCATCCGCCCAACTCAAACGATTCTATGATTAAGCAACAACTGCACTGGCAAAGGATAGATGTTAAAAAAGCATTTTAGGTAATAACAAAAGTTGTGCCAATAATTTTCCATCCCAAGGTTGTTTTGGCATCCCCCCACACCGCTTCACTATGTAACAGCAGCTGGAGTCTTTCCTTCACCCGCTCTCCAGACTGTCCTGATTAGCAATTACATCCACATGTTCACAGTGCTTTTCATGAGCTTAATTATCAAATGGTAACTAACAGCTCCCTCCTTGCTTTCCCATCCTGACAGAATTTCTCCTACAGACGTAAGTGGTCAGTCAGTCACAGCTTCAGTATGTAGCTGTGGCTACCAACCATGAAGTGAGAGCATTTCTCTCCTCAAGTCATCTCCCTCCTCTCCGCTCTGACAGCCTGACTTGAGCTGAATAAGAAACCTTATTTAAAAGTACTGATAGTAAGGACAAAGAGGAGAAGCTAGCCTCCATTCAGTAACCACAAGTGGTGAAAATCAGACATCACAGTCCTGGAAAGCTACTTTATCATTCAATTTCATTCTTTTCTGCTGTCTCTCCAATATTAAACCCCAATTTCCTTTCAATTAATTCAGCCATGGAAGTGTGTTTATTGACAGTTGGACCACCATGGAGGAAACAGAAGAAAACCAGAAAACACTTCATAAAGCACCATACATCTTCAGTACTTCATAAAGAACCATATATCTTCAGATATGATGTGTGTACACACTCTAACCAGAACATGTAACATTCATTTCAAGTACTCCTAAATGTCCCAGAAGTTATTAAATTTTTAGTTTTCAGAATCTAATCCCAGATCATCAAAGACTTAAATCAACAACAGTTTATATGTAAAATGAGATGCACATGTTTTTCAATATGAGAAAATGCATGAACACACAAAATACAATGGAGTGTTACAAGATTAAAGTTCACTTAGCGTGACATTTGTAGTGGGTTCCTTTTTCTGATGTAATACTGTGGAACATAGAATTATACCAAAAGCAGAGAAGGCCATTCTCTTACTCTTGAGGGTAAATACTGATGGTTAGATTATCTAGGCCAGTAATAACAATGTGTTAAAGTAAAACCAAGAATCTGCCTTCAATGCATCTGCATTCTGTTATCACAAAGTGTTTGTTCTCCTCCAAATCCAGGACCTCATACACAGTTTTTCATAAACTCGCAACTTATTTAGTATTAAATCATATTTCTTGTCTCCAGTCTACTATTAAATATCTGTAAAGGCATTTTCCTCATGTTGGCCAGCCAGAGAAATGAAAATTGTGTTGCCAGGATTCTCAATAGAAAGGAAATTACTGTTGAGTATATTGCTATCACCTCAGAAATATGTAGTGGTGAACATATGAGCAGTGGCTGAAATTCCAGTGAGCATATATCTGCATTTTGATTATTCCTGAGAGACAAAGGATCTCAGGAACACAAATATTTTTAAATCCAGACAGTAAATTAACACATGACCTAAAAAATACTTCATTCCCAGTTCTGCCCTCCAAATTATCTGCAGTCTGGACTCTACTCAGAGTTCACGCATTTGTTTTTACTTTCTTTTTTTCTTCCAATTGAAGTTACAACCTAGAACTATTCTTTCATCTCATGTAGTCTCCCAGAACCCATCACAACATATGAATAACTTCCATGCTGTTTAGTGATGTGTCCAGCATCCACGTATATTCCTTCCCTCTCCCCATCACAGTGGGAAATCACTCATTGATGGAAAAGCTCTGTTTGCATCTGTTATGCGCTGATTCAAAGCAACATAAAAGATGTATATTTTCTATCTGTGAGGGACGGTGATTGGATTTGGTGCAGTCTGACTGATTCCCAGGAAATCTATTTCCTCCATATACAGACAATACACTCACGTCTCTTCAAATGAAGATATCTACCACAACAAACTTTTGCCTGAGGAACTTGTGAGTCCCTACAGAGTGACCGATCTTCTGAAAAATTAAAGCAATAGTCTACAGGAAGCAGGGTTAGTAAACAAGGAACACGTGGTCTGATGCTTTTGTCTGCAAGGGTCACACTTCACTGATTACATTCTGATTTTTTTTTAAATGTTTGTATATATTTACTGAATAAAATTGCTGTTTTCAGCATCAAGGGCTTTGGCAGAGCGCCCTTTACAAGTGAAAGTGCTAGCTAGGTTTATTAGTCAGAACATGTTAACCACATGCACAACGAAGCCATTGTGTATGCTTGGTGGCTGGGTCTGAAGCTTCTCCTCACAGTGCATGCTGAAAGATACCCTCGTACAGTATCTGGAGCAGTTCAACACTTGCCACATACCTGAGTTGTTTAACAGATGGCATGTTAAATAACATCTCCTACACAAGTACCAAAAAAAAAGTAAATTTTGACAGATTTAAAAACAAACAACACAAGAAAAGAACAGAGCTATCAGATTACTGAACTAAAATTCTAGCACAAGAAGTACAGCCACACAAAACGTTTTTCTCTGGACTAGAGGAGGATGAGAACCACTTATTTTTTATGAAAAAGGATGCGTAAGACAACTACTGAATAATTCATTAAGGACATCAGTGCAAGTATGAGCACTCATAACAACAGAACAGGAAAGTGGAGAAGGGCACAGATTTTTTTCTCATGACTTTTATGGAAAGGAAACATAAGGAAACTCTGACCCTGTCTGAAAGCCTTTGAAGCTGAACATAAGCATTCTCTACACCAGCCAAAAAACAATTTGTCGAATCTTGTCTAAACACTTGCAAGTGACACAGTTAAAATATATTTATTAGTCTTGCTGCATACATATGAACCAAGCCATGTTTACAGTATTTATTATTTCTCTTCGTTTATATGACATGCCCCATGCATTAGTGTCCCATGTAAATAGCCAGCAATTAGGACCAATATCCAGCTAATGAACTGTCCTGGAGCAATACTTCTTAGCAGACAGTCAATTCATCTCTCTTTTCCAGGAGATGCTTACGTGTAAATACAGCTAGATCCTGGTTTATCCCCAACTTGGACAAATTCTCTTTAAAACAGTTTAGTTGGAACTGCTTTCACATAGCTCAGCAAAAGAAATCCAGTTTGGACAAGTCACCGTTAACACAGTCATAAAATGCAAAATTCCTCATCTTGAGAGTTACATTTCACTACACATGAAGTATCTGAAAGAGTCTTAAAAACAGGTCACCAAAACGCACACTGTGAAAAGATGGATCATCTCAGAAGGTAGATGACATTATATTCAGAAAGCTGCTGAAAGAGTCCAGGCTAGTTTCAATTTCCATCAAAACAAAAGAGATCAAAGGACTGGATGAGCAAGAGGAAAACATCCTAACTACACATTGTGAATACCAAAGCAGCATCAAAGATGTATAAGGCTGCAAGTGCAAGGCCAGCAGAAGTTCAGCCAATTCCAGAAGAGTGCTATTAAGACAACTGCAACAGTCTTCTTCCAACAGCTGTGTAATTTCTGTCACTACTACCTTTGACTGTCTACAACATGGATGGGGAATTATCAAACGAAGATCATCAGTCTTCTGCAAGTTGTGCATACAGATGCTTTAAAGCTCCTTTGTTTTTCCTTTGTGGTTTCCTCCCAGATTTGCCAGGTTGCAGAAATTCCGCATTAAATAAAAGCTACCTCACTACTTCTGACTCACATGCTTCTGCCATGTTCACCGATTGAACATAAGCCAAAATCGCTAGAGATAAGGGAAAAAGAAAATTCAGCTTTGAACTCAATTCACAAATCCAAGCCTGGAAGTTTTGGTACGATAGTTTGTGGTCCAGCAGCCCTTTCTCCTCTTCCAATCTGGCATAACTGAAGACCTCTCCAGTGAGAAGACAGTTGAGCAAAGCCCAGGTTAGTTCAACCAGCTATTTACTCATACAGAGGATTTATTTTGCTTTTTTTTTTTTTTTAAGTAGGACTTAAATACAGTGAAACTAACAAAAACAGTGACAGCAAACTTGTCTTCTTGTCAGTATTTTGCAGTATTTGAAACATACAAAATGTGAACCAGTGAAACTGGGAGCCAACCCAGTGGCCATTTTATAGATACCTGTACTACTCTCTCAGGAAGCTTTTCATAATATTTCATCTATATTTTTCCTTCTTATTATACCTCAAGCAATTATTCATGCTATGTGAAGAAATTATCCTCCTCCCCAGTGAAACCAGTCACTCACATCAACCATTCCCCACCCTGTGTTTACCTTCTGTGTTTTGCCACAAAATTCCTTGAAAATGATATTATTTCTTTGCAGGATTGAAAACTGAATGCTAAAGATAGACTTAAAGATGAAATCACATCTAACATACCTAAAATGCAAGAAGTCTCTGGAACTGCACTACAAGGGATCAAGTGCACCCTCGCCAAGTCTGCAGATGATGCCTAGCTGTGTGGTGCGGTTGACAGGGACGAGATGCCACCTGAGAGACCTAGACAGCTTCGAGCAGTGGGCCCAAGTGAACCTCATGAGGTTTAATAAATCCAAGAGCATTGTCTGGCACCCAGGTCACAGCATCTCCTGCTGGAGAATGTAAGGGTGCAGCACAGCCCTGCTGAAAAGGAGCTGGAGGTACTGGCGAATGGGAAGTTGGACATTAGCCAGCAACATGCCCTTGTAGCCCAGAAAGACAAACTCACCCTGGGATGCATCAAGAAGTGTAGTCAGCAAGTTAAGTCAGATAATCCTCCCTTCTACTCTGTGCTGGTGAGACCTCAGTTGGAGTACTGAATCCAGATATGGAATCTTTGGTACAGGAGAGACATAGACCTGTTGGAGTGCATCCAGAGGAGGGGTACAAAAATGATTCAAGGGATGGAACACCTCTCGTATGAGGACAGGCTGAGAGAGCTGGGGCTGATCAGCCTGGAGAAGAGAAAGCTCTGGGAGACCTGAGAGCGGACTTTCTGTATCTAAACTGAGGATGAAAGGAAGGGGACAGACTCTTTAGTCTGTTGCGAGAGGACAAGGTGAAGAGGTTTTAAACTAAAGGAGGGGAGATTTAAGTTGGATATAAAGAAGAAGTTTCTTACGATAAGGGTGATGTGGCACTGGAATAGGTTGCCCAGAGAGGTGGTGGATGCCCCATCCCTGGAGACATTCAAGGTCAAGGTGGATGGAGCTCTGAGGAACCTGATCTAGCTGTAGGTGTCCCTCTTCCTTGTAGGGGAGTTGAGTTGGACCAGATCACCTTTAAGGGTCGCTTCCAATTCATATGATTCTATGATTAGTGTGTGGCAGCTTCAGAAGTTCATTGCAGCCACTCTATGATAAGCTGGGGAAAAAACAATTAAAAGATAATTAACAGGGCATTCTTGAAAATAGCAGTCATATAAAGGGTTCAACAACACTACATATAGGGAATTTTAATCTATGTATGATCAACAATAGCTGAAATGGAAGTTTGTGAGAACCAGAGAAGGTCAACTGGCACTCTCCTGTAAGACCTGTATGAGCCTGCAAGAAATGCTGGCCATAAGAACAGATTCTGGTTTCAGTGGAGCTGAAAAATTAAAAGACTCTCAGATTTCTTATCTGCTATCTCTTCTTCCCCCTTCTGTGTCAGGACTTCAAACACTTGGGTCTCCTCTCTCTCAATGTCTTCTGAAGTCATTTTTGTTTATTTCTTTGTGCACGTACTGCGGATCACACCTTTATCCATCCTCTTTCTTTACCTCCCCTCCATTTTTCTAGCATTCCTAATTCTTAAGTTAAACATGATTGAGTAAAAGAATTTCTCTTTCTACTGCCCAACCATGTCACTCCCCATGCCTCAAAATCCTCTTAGTGAATTTAATCCCTCGGCTTCTCCCACTTCGGTTAAATAACTTTCTGTAGTTGCACTGAACTTTTGGAACTTTTATTTCAAAATCTGTACTGCTAAACTTTTTGAAGAGCAGTATTTTAATTGCTCCCTATGTGTCATCCACTCAACTCATTCTGAGCTTTGACTGCAAAATCTTTGGGAGAGTAACTGCCCTGCTATTCTGCTTAAAGGTTCCGAATGCTTGGGGTACTATAAACACAACCACAGCTATCTCTGTTTAGCCAAATTGGCATTGCAATCAAATCATCTGATCTAGATGAAAACACCACTCAGTTTCCTTTTCATATTACTGGACCCCATGCACTGCAGGTACTAGATATTCCCACAGAGGGTGGCAAGAGGTGGGTAACTGTACCAGGGCTGCAAGGTTTGGATATCTGAACCCAGTTTTTAGTGTCTGTGAAAATCCACCACTCTAAAAGTGAGAGGTGGTACCTTTTCAGTGACACAAACTACAGTGAAAGCAGAGATCACATGAAACCCGCAGTCAGTGCTCTGACATAGCTGCAGATGGTGTGCCAGAAGAAACAAAAGAGCAGTAGTGGTGTGCAGGTGCTGTCACCCCCAGTGCTCAGTGGGTGAAACATTTAATGACACTTGTTAAAATACAGCTAATTTACCACTGTTTTAATGAGACAGAGAGTTGCTCAAGTTAAGAGGTTCACTTTCAGGAAAAAAAAAATAAAACTTACTCCCAGGGAAAGAGTTGAAGTGCCTGACCCAGAGGTTTTATTCCCTACATTTGATTTCAAAGTAGCAGCGGGTACAAAGCTCTAAGTAGTTAATTAACTACCATAAGTAACAGACAACATACATTTATGATGCCAAATAGGTGAATAATGCAGCTCTAAACCTCACCTAGTAGCATTATGCCAAACATTTTCTGTTTCAATACAAATTTGCATTAGCTACCAATTAATTATTGGTCGCCAAATGAATTTCTAAAGACACAACTTTGAAGAGTGGAGAAAGATAACTTCACACAGATACTGTTACATCTTATGCCTGGATTTAGAAGTGGCATCCAGCACATCTTTAAAGTTGCAGATTTGTCCCACCTTTCAGCATCACTCCTTCAGCACTGCTGTTGGGGAAATATCTGATTTTCAAATGCACATATTCTCAAAAAATACTTTATCCTTTCACTTAAGGATACATTAAGTATCTAAAACTATTTTGAATCCTACAGGATTTAAGGTATCAATATCTTCCAACTATTAACACTACAGTTTAACTGACTAATGCAAGAATTTAATTCATTAACACTGATGAGATACGCTTCCTTTTAAGTTCACTGCATGTGCAATGTGATGTCCTGGTATTATGACAAAATGCTAAAGTACCTCCCTGTTTCATCCCCTGAAATCTCTTTATCTCTACGACAGTTCTCATTGACTTCAGTTTCTATTATGTAGCATATTTATACAGTTCTATTAAACTTCTCTTAAGTTCCTAATCAACGAATGACTTCTGAAACTCAGCAGGAACAACAGATAATAGCAGAGATAATAACTTATTGATTATTTCAGCACAATTTTTGACATATTTTAATAAAGCAACATTTCATTCCTATTCTCTTAAGTCTCCTAAACAGTTTTACAAGCACAGCATGCTGGAAATAGTTCCAGGATGAGCAGCCATTTCCCCCAACAGTCATCTGTAATTATCTGACAACAATTCTGGAAAAATCTGAAGCTATATCGTATCACAGCTCCTTTCAAATGCATAGAAAACTGAAGAACAGAAAAGATTGCTGGCTTTCTTTTCCCTAAAATCATTTGGCTTTGCCCGCTTCTTATCACAGTCATCTACATTTCTGTCATTTTGTTTTTAATTCTTTATAAACAATTTATGGAAGCAGAGCAATTCCCATGATCAGATTGTTAGACATAGGTACAATCTTTTGTCCCCTGCTTAATCGCTGTATTATACAAACCATAATCCTCTCACTCCATTTTTAAAACATGACTGTCGTCCATTAGAACACGTAACGGAAGGCAACCCGTGTGGTTCAGATGATAAAGTTCCAGCATGTGGGGCAAAGTGAAAGCTAAGCCAGGCTCTTCTGCCTGCTTTTGCATATAAAAATATCCCACTTAATTAAGGAGCTTTCTTTAATTTTCTGACTGAGCATAATAGTGGCAAAAACAAATCAGGCCCCAGTCAAAACAAATAATCCCTTTGATTTACTCTTCTGCCTACTCTAGCTGGTAGAGTGTAATTCATTCTTGAAAGAATTTCGGTCCCCAAATCCCATACTGTGAGCGGCTTTCAGCACCAGGAACAAAGTGAAGTGGGCTCTGCTTTTAGCTGGGAGGCTCAGTGATGTGGAGAGCCTTGGCAGGGCTACAAAGGCCCTGCAGAATGGAGGCAGTCTAAACAGTTACGGCTGTTTGGTTTCTCTTCCGGAGCTGCTGAAAACAGAAGGAAACTGTATGAACTGTATTCGTTTGCTCAAAATATCACAAAAAAGCACAGTTCGTGATGAAGTCCACTTTCTGCTGACAAAAACACCCCATCCCTCCAAAAAACCCTATACAACAAGCGTGTACACAAAAAACCCTCTGTGTGACAAATGTTAAGCATTCTGTGCATACAAAGGAGCTTTAGCTGGGATTGCTGAGAGCTTAAAGGAAACGTGATCAAAACAAACAACACAAACAAAGTCAGGATATTAAAAAGCAGAACGCCTCTGGTCATTAGGCTCTGAGTATAGGAGAACAAATCTGAATTAGGCACTTACTAGGAGTCCCCTAATGCTTGACATAAATGCTAATCTGAGGCACTTAACACATTGGTTCATGGTGAGGGAATAAGTATGGACCAAAAAGGCCTTTAAAAGCACTGCCAATGGAAGCACACCTCCCCCACGGTGTTTTCATCCTGCTGCTCCCTGAGCTCCTACCTGAACCCCACCATTTAGTGGAGCTGCTGTCAGAGCTATGGGCTGCTCAAAAATACCCCTGAAGCAGAACTGCGGATGAGGTTTGGGGAACCTGCACTTCTCTCTGTTCACAGAGTTCGGGTTTAACTTCACCAAGCTGATCCTGCAGACTCACTGTCAGAGTATGGTGTGCGAGAGCATCCTAAGGCAATTTCAGGGCTACAATTGCATTGAAAAAGAAGGGCATATCCTTCTTCAGCTGAATCACTTTTGGCATCATAATAAATCTGGTGCTACACTAATGTTTCAATTCGGTATGATATGCCAAGTCTGCCTCTCCTAACCCACGGTAACATGATTTATTCCATAAAAACTGAGTACGTTAGCTTGTCAAATATGGAAAACACTTCAAGTACTTCAAGTATTTAATTTCACTGTAGAAACCTTTCGTTGTTATATCTTTTTTTCTTAGTAATACAGTTACAGTAAAAGTGATTCCCTCCAAGCTACTAAACCCGTAACTTATTAATCATTCTGTCTAGCCCACTAACTGCTGCATAAAATGCACTAAATAAAAGTCACAAACTCTTTTTTTCCCTTGAGCAATTATCCCTGGATACACAGCAATCCATTTACAGCATGCAGAAATTAGCTAGTGAAAGGATTATAACAATTTCTTTTATCTCTAAAAGAGTTATAGGTCCTGAGTGCAGTGTCACATACACTTACAGTAAGACAGTAAATCAAAAGTACCAAATCTACTCTCAGTTGCAGTGATTTTTGTTCACATGAGACAATGTGAAAAGCCAAAAACAGTGCTACAGTATTCAAAAGATGTCTATGCAGTTAAAAATTGAAAACTGTACATTTGGTTCATGGAAGAAAATACACTGAATGCAATACCAGTAGTAGAGGTAAGGGAGAAATAACATGCCCCAACAAACAGAATCGGACTCAGCCACGGCACAGTGTCCTTCATTCCCCCTCCTTATCAGCCTTAACCAAAGTGCAGTTTGCAGATATAGTTTAGGTTACTAGAAGTAATCTCTAAAAACTCACTATTAAAAAATTCAGCTGGGTTAGAATTTCAAGGAAAAGTCGGCTGTTCTTAGTTACTGTTTCAAAAATATGCTCTAGTCCACTGTGAGCTCTGACATCCACTGAATATCTTCCTGATTAGATTGCCAAGAACAATGTAACCCCAAACCCAAGTATGTTACAAATACATTATTTGCACACTGTCACACCCAGAAACAAAGCATCTTACACAGCAGAAGTTTCCCACAAATTTTTCCATCCCTCCTTGCAATAACTAAGCTAAAATATTCCTATTTCAGTGAAGAAGATTCATAACCAGCCAGTCAGAGATTTTTCTAAAAGCTGGGTATGCCAGGCTGTCAAACACAAAACTTTCAGCAACAAAAAAGGGGATTCAGTACATATGACATCAATGTATTTATTTTTCTTAAATGAAAATAAACTTAGAATACTTTTTCCTTGGTACTTAAGGTCCCCTTCATCACTGTACCAACACATTATCATGAATGCAAAAATAGAAATCTCTTCCTTCTAACCCTTCTGGCCCACAGACGTGCTTAGCAAGGACAAGGAATACACAAGCAGGAAGGGAAAGCTGCAACCTGTTCCAGCACCTCACAACTCACTCAGTGAAAAACTTCATCATCTAATCTAAATCTTCTTTCCTTTAGTTTAAAACAATTTCCCCCTCACGCTATCACTATCTAACCTTGTAAAAAAATGATTTCCCTCCAGATTATAAAATCCTTTTCAACTCTGAGGTCTTCCCATAGCCTTCTCTTGTCCAGGCTGAACAAGCCAAGTTCCTTCAGCCAGCGCTATTAGGAGAGGTAATTCCAGCCCTTATATCATCTTTGTGACCCTACTCTTGACCCCCTCCAGAATCACAGAATTGTAAGGGATCTACAGAGATCATTTGAATCCAACCCCTCTGCAAAGCAGGGTCCCTACAGCAGACATACCAGGTAGGCATCCAGGCGAGCCCTGAATATCCCCAGAGAAAGAAAATCCACAACCTCCTTGGGCAGCCTGTTCCAGTGCAGAAGCTCCACATCATTGCTGTGTTTGGGCACAAGACCTGGACACAGTACTCCGGATGGGTCCTTACAAAGGGCGGAATAGAGAGGGACAATCCCCCCTTACCCTCCCTGCTGGCCAGGTCTTTTTCTGATGCAGCCCAGGATACCACTGGCCTTCTGGGCTGCAAGCACACACTGTTGGTTTATGTTAAGTTTTTCATCTACCAGGACCCCTAAGTCCTTCTCAACAGAGCTACTCCGAAGAAGCCCTTCTCCCAGTCTGTACACATAGCTAGGATTACCCCAAGTGCAAAACTTTGCACTTTGCTTCGTTGAACAGGTTCTGTTCACATGGGTTGACAGTGATAGGACAAGGGGGAATGGTTTTAAACTAAGACGGGGGAGATTTAGGTTAGATGTTAGGAGGAAGTTCTTCACTCAGAGGGTGGTGACACACTGGAACAGGTTGCCCAGAGAGGTTGTGGATGCTCCATCCCTGGAGGCATTCAAGGTAAGGCTGGATGATGCTCTAGGCAGCCTGCTCTAGTGGTTGGCAACCCAGCCCACAGTGGGGGGGACTTAAACGACATGATATCTCAGGTTCTTTTCAATCCAGGCCATTCTATGACCTTCATTAGGTTCACATGGGCTCACCTTTCAAGTTTATAAAGGTCCCTCTGGATGGCATCCCTTCCTTTTGCTGTATCAACTACAGCACTTAGCTTGGTGAGTAAGTCTTGGAACAATTTTGAGAAATAATGTTCCCTACACTGGCTTCATCAGAATGTAGTTCATAGTATTAGAGAAGCCTACCTACTCAGTTTACAGTCTTTATCCCGTATTTTCAGATACCAGAGCACAGCAGTAGAGAAGGATCAATACCTTGGACTAATTTCATCAATACAGGGTACATATCTTCAGTAGAAAACAAAATCACTGGATCCACAAAATTTCTTTTGTTCCCACCAGAACTATCCTCTGTCAAGTTCACCTTCCTCTAGCTGATCTTCCATAAAGTAATCCCTTCTAAGCATAAGAACTATAGGATCTTGGCCCAAATGCCAAATAAAAATGTGAGAAAGAAAGAATTTGAAGACTTTGTGAGATCCCCACTTGAGTCCATGCTGTCCTAACAATTCACACCACAACTTTCTGAAGTTATTTAAAACTAAGAAGAGGGATGTGAACCGTGAGTTTGATCACTATTTATGAGGGTGCTTTAGAAACAACCCGAAGTATTTTAGCAGAGAACTCACGAAGACATGAGCATCATCTTTCCTTTAACACTACAACAAAAGCGCTCATCTTCTAGCCTGAACAAGCCAACACCAGTTCTAAAACATTACATTTGATCATGTGAATTTGCAGTATCCTTTGTATAATGTGTTTGCTACAATTCTTTGGAGTAAGAAATTCAGAAGAAAGTAGCAGACATTCATTTTCTTTGGGTTTATTTTAATACTTAAACAAGTAAGCAAGAAACTATTTTCTGAACACTCCTCTTTCCTATTTCCTTTCAACACAAAAATCAGAACCTGAGGTAACCATGCTAGGTAGGAAAGGCCACCTCTGTACGTCACTTCAAAATCTGAAAGCAATTACTTTGCATTTGTAACTGAAACAAATGATCCTCACATGACTTGTACTGCCACATCAAGTGGTACACTGAAGAGGAAAAACCCCTTTAGATACAAACAATTGCAAAACTCTGACCTCCAACCGCCTTCATTTTTCCCTCAGATTTGTCCTTGCAGAGTTGGAATTCCCAGCACAAAGCAGCAGCACTGGGGGAGCCACATTCAGGACACACATGGGCATTCAGCAGGACAATGGCAGAGCAGGCCTACAGTTACAGCTTCACAACAGCACATGGTGTTGACAGCAAACACAGAATGAGTATTTAAACACAATTCCCTCATGCTGTATATTCACTCGGAAACATGCTCCTGCTGGTACAGAAAATGACAGCCTATTCGAGGCTGAACCACAGAGTTGCAGGTCACAGTCTTTGGGCCAGCACATCACATCCTTCCTCATCCCTAAACGGCACTTCACTACAGGGCATCTCATTTCATCCACCATCAAAAAGGTTTTAATCATTTACCACTCTGCAGGCCATGGTGCAAGAATCCTGCTGCAGCACACAGCTAAAAAAGAAAAAAAAAAAAAAAGATCCTTGCACAGTTTCAAACAAATGTGAGAAAGAGGGAAGACTAGCTACCCTACTTCAAAAGGGAACTGCAGTAATTCAGCAGACCAGGATCAAGTCCAGGAGAAGGCTGTTGCTTTACTACGATACGATGAGAAGGGATGGGAGCTAGAAATTTGGCATATCCTCTGTCACAGACTTCCCACTGAAGTTCATTATCTGTCGTGGGCGTATTATTCCAATGGTGAAGGTTGTATCAGGTCAAAGACTGAAACAGTAGGCCACATTGTGGTACCCTGAATTCCCATTTGCCTCGCTTTTGTAGATTTGTAACAAGGTAGGTTACATAGAGAGTTCTTTTATTCATCGCAATTAAGTATTTTTGTGCCCTTATAGACATGAAAAAGTGACACAGAACTCTCTCACTCTTTTACTCATGATCTGAGTCAACTTTACTTTTTGTGCTGTATTTTCCCTTCATTTTCATTCCTTCCAAAAAGCATTAAAACAGAATGTAAGAAAACTCTCTTAAAAAAGGCTACTAACTTCCAGATCCCTTCTCCAAGATTCAAGGAAGTTTGTAATAAGCATTGCAGATTTACCTTTTCTTTTTAGTGTTGAACCCACATTGATACACACATCCAATCAATTTCAATCTCACTTGCTGAACAAAATCTTTAAAGATGCATATTTGCTACAACTACAGCAGAAAATTATTTTCTTTTCTTCTAGAGGCAATTTTTTTTTTATATTAATTCTGAAGCTCTGGAGAGAATGAGCAGAGCTCTGAAAACAGAATTTCTTCATATAGCAGTGTTTAGAGAGCCCCAAATGAACTGAGGTTACTTAGTAATTTGGAAATGAAGTCAGTTTTAAAGCAATTGTGCAAATGTTCTTCTGTACAAAGTTATGGGATGGAGTTTACAACGCAGTCTGTTCACCAAAGAAGAGAGGAGCAAGGACAATTGTTATTCTATACCACAGGAGATGGATGTATTTAACTCTTCAGTTACATGATAGGAAACACCTACTGTCACTACATCTGTATCCCAGGTCAATGTTGCATCCAAACAGCAACAAACCTCTTTTGATCATGGCACTACAGCTAATTTCCACTTGGTTCAACAACCCAGATGTAAATTGATACTAGCAATTATGATCCACATTACAATTAAATTCGTGGTTTCAGATAAATGAAAAGAAAAAAAGATCCATTTTTTTTGCTTTAAAGATTCATCAAGAGATTTTGAAGTGCTCAAAGAAGAAAAACGAACTTATTGAAAATATGCTACTATCTTCTCATACCACCCCGAGAGAAGAAACTCCTATCTATTTCTAAGAATGAAAACTCAATTATAGACAAGATTCTTCAAAAACGCTCCAAAAAAAAAAATCCCACCTGTATTTACAACAGTTAGAATGATTTCAATGGCACTGGGTTAAAGCAGCTAAAATTACTGCAAATAGTTGTTCTTCCTTCAGTTTCTTGGTGGCTTTGGAAGATCATCTTAATTAAATGCAGTAAGTGATTCTCTGTTAAGGAGGGAATGGTTTCATTGGGATTTCTAGTTGATCTTCCTTTAAATATAATTTTTCCCTAATAGGGAAACAAAACCTTATTATCTTTATGCTTTCAAGAGGAATCTGGATCTCTTGAACAAAATCAAACGTAGCAGCAGATGATTTGACAGACATGCAAATTACACATTTTTCCATCTGTATGTTACTATCTGGATTATTGTCTGGATCTTAAGTAGCTAGCATTCATGGTTTATGACACTGCAAAATCCTATGCTTACAGGTCACTAAAACAGCTTTAAATATGCTTTGTAGACAGTTAGATAAACAAAGCTTTTGCAGCAATTACAGCATGCCAAATGATCAGATGCTCTCTCTACAGCCCAAGCCTTTGGCACCCATGAAAGACTGTCAGGTGTCTTCAATTGCTTCTGTACAAACACCACCTTAAGTCCCTAATTTGTGGAATTGCCTAAAACAAGCTTGATTATGTGGCAGGACACACATTTCCAAGGAAAAGCTGGATGTCACCTCTTCACTTTCACACCACAAGTTTACCACATCTACTCAATCTTTAATACATCACAATTGTGCTCAGCAAACAAGGCAAGAATCCCATATGAGCCACCCTACCAGGGGTACACTGTACATTCAGTTTCTTCCTTCCAAAGGCAAGTAGATCACGTTTCTTGCTTCTTAGTATTCATAGTCTCTACCAACTTGTCAAGATTATTCAGAATCTCTGTTCTGTCCTCCAAAGTACTTAGAACTTTCTTTGTGACCTACGTAACGCCACCATGTTCTTCTTTCCTTCACGTTGCTCCAGACATCACCAGACTTGGAGGGTTGCACAGAAGTGCAAATGAGAACATCCTCTTGTTCTTAATTTACAGAAAAATCTGATACAGGTGAATAGAGACACCTGTCAGCCATTGCTGACCTTCTGCAACAAATCATCTCAGCCATTCTGGAAGACTTGTGGGTTATTTTACAGAAATGAGGAGGGCAGTTACGCTGCCCTCTAACTGCAAATTGAGTGTCTTATGTCCACATATAAAGGACGTAAAGCATTATATATTTTAATATAATGTAGAACATTATCAACACCAAATTTACTGAAATTTAGACATTCTATCAAAGCCAGTTTATTTATATTTCTTTACACTTAGCTGCATCTCCTCCCTGAAATTCAGCATTTAAATTTGCGGAGGCAATTTTAAATTAAATGACCAAATTAATCAATGAAAAAGTCAATGCACCCCTGGCAGTAAGGGTACAATCCAATCATCTTGTCTAACTTATTTGAAGGTTGGAAACTCTAATGAATGAGAAAAAAAAATAATCTTCAGACTCGTGCTTGCTATAAATAGGCTTATTAACTACAGACTATTTATATGCACGGTGTAACAGCTGCAGACTTCCAGAAAGACTTGCTGAACAACTTACAGAATGTGTTAAGAGACAGTCAAAGGTAGTATCAGCCGTGTATTAATTCCAGTTAAGTGAGCAGATCCTTCCAGCACTTTAGCACATAAACTGAAGTCAGTGGAATTTGGTCAAAAACAAAGAACACAGATCCAAGATATTTAAATCTCTGACTTCAGATTTGCAATGCCAAGAAATGAAACCATAGAAGCAAACAGACCACAAGCTGTACTATCTTCTTGTAAGATAAGACAGAGAGGAACATACTTGTCAACAGTTCAAGATTGTGTTTTTCCTTTCCTACACAAAGAGTAACGTTATCTCAAGTCCCCTTCCGTATGATTTGAAAGGGGAAAAAGGAGTGAGGACGTCACATTTTAGAGCTCAATTATCACTGCTGGCAAGAAGCTGGGTGACAGACGTTTCCCATTTGGAACGGTAGAACACACTCTACTCTGCTGAGCAGCACATCACAGAAGAAGGTGTTCTGTAACCGTAACTCATATTTATAGCTTACAGCAACAAATTCCATTAGAATGAAGGAATATTATTTCACGAAACAACTTCTCCCACAGGCAATACATTAAACTTGGCACATGTAAAGGATGAGAGAAATCTTTGTCCAGTTGACATCAGAAAAGGAAAAACTAAACCCAGTGATCATTAGATCAAGAAAACAATTAAAAAATAAAGCCCAGAACTTTAAATAATACAGAAGTACTGAAACAGCATTAACATCCCTCCCTGCTGAGCTAGGGAAAATCCTACTTCTACTTGCATACCAGCAGTTGAGGAAAAAAAAACACTGATTTGGTGCAATTTCTAAAGCAGTATAGTTCACAGAAAGTCGTTTCATCTTACATCATGGTACTGTTCCATTCTCCACCCCGTATATGACAATTTATGTATGATTAGATGAAATGAGATATTGGCTAGGGGGTGGGAGTTAAGCAGCGTATATCAGGCCATTATACACTGTTCTTGAGACTAATATTTCACAAATGTGGTTGTAAATTCCAACACTGAAATGGAAATCAGATGTCGAGGGACTATGCAACTACAAGAAGAATAACCACTTCAGTTTTTCTTTTGTTCAGATCTGTAAACCAACTCTATGGAATAAATGACAGAATAAAACCCAATGGGGAAAGCAATGCAGATTGTGAGAAACATACTTCTCAGCATATCTAAAGAAGCAAACAGAGAACCTGTAGCACAAAGTAAATTTTCTGTCAAAGGTCCCTCAGTAGGCCCTTTGCTTTTTTCAACTTCAATTTGAAAGTATACTATAAAGAACGGAAACTCACACAATTTGTATGCTAAAGATAAATTTCATACTATCAATATTTCCACTTAAAGAAGAAAGAAATGGAAGACACAAGAACTGGAGATTTTGTTTGTATTTAAGAAGTCAAAACGGTGCTTTATTTTCTTCTTAGGTGTTTTTTCATTAATTTATATGTTTACACTTCCATTTCCAGTTTAAGCACTGTCCAAGTATGAACTCAGTCCTAAACACATAAAGTTTAACTTTTAGACACAGTGTTTAACTTTTTTGAACAGCATGACTGAAAAGAGTCAGAATAACAGAATGGCTGAGGCTGGCAGGGCCCTCTGGCCCACCCATGTTCCAGCAGGGACACCCAGGACATGGTACCCAGGTCCATGTGGCTTCTGAACATCCCCAAGGAGGAAACCCCACAGCCTCTGGGCAACCTATGTCAGTAATCCAGCACAGCAATGCTGCCTGGTGCTTAGAGGGAGTCCCTGTACTCCAGTTTGTGGCCATGGCCTCTTGTCCTGGTGCTGGGCACAACTGAAAGGAGACTTGCTCCATCCTCTTGGTACCTTCCCTTCAGGTGTTTGTGGACACTGATGAGACTTCCTAGAGCCCTCTCTTCTCCAGGCTAAGCAGTGCTAGTTCTTTCAGCCTCTTCTGAGGCTGAATAGTAGGGCAGGATGACTTCCCTTGATCTGCCTAATGCAGCCCAGAATACATTAGCCTTCTTAGTGGCAAGGGCACATTGCTGACTCATGTTCAACTTGGTATTCACAAGGACCCCCAGGCCCTTTTCTGCAGAGCTGCTCCCAGTTGGGTGCCTCCAGCATGTGCTGGTGCCTGGGGCTGTTTCTCCCCAGCTGCAGGGCTTTGTACTTCTCCTTGGTAAACTTCACGAGGTTCCAGTCAGCCCATTTCTCCAGCCTGTCGAGGTCCCTCTGGATGGCAGCATAGCCCACTGGCATACTCATCACTTCACCCTGTTCTGTATCACCAGAAAACATGTTGAAGATGCACTCTGCCCCATCGATCAGATTATTAATGAAGATGTTAAACAGGACTGGAACCAGTATTGAGCCTGGAAGTACTACATCTAATTATAGATCTTTCAAGTACACTTCACATCACTGTCCACTTATCATCACCACACTGTGGGTCCAGCTATTCAATCCACCTCACTGTACATCCAGTCCATACAGCAACAGCTCCTGTCTATTGAGGTCAGGTGGGTACAAGTGCCAAAGGTTTAATGAGTATTCACTTCTCTCTTCACATCCATCAGGTTGGTCATTTAATAACAGGAACTTACCAGATTGGTTAAGCATGAGTTTCCCTTGGTTAATCTATGCTGACTACACCTGATCATTTCCTTGCCCTTCACATGACTGGAATTGTCTTCCAGGATGAGGAATTCTATCTACCACATTCCTAGGGGTCAAGGTGAGGCTGACCAGCCTGCAGTTCCCTGGGTCTTCCTTCTTGCCCTCCTTGAATATACAAGTGACACTGGCTTTCCTCCAGTTTTCAGTCATTTCTCCCATCTACCATGATCAATTAAGGATTACTGAGAGCAGATTTACAATGACATCTGTAAGTTCTTTCAGCACTCATAGGTGCATCCCATCAGGAACGTGCTTCACAATTGATTTTGCTTTGTCAAACCACAGTAAATGCTTTTGAATCATTGTGACTACAATTTAGACTTTACAAAAAGTTTGTAAAAAAAAAAAAGTTTTGTAAAAAAAACTTTACAAAAGTTGCAATGAAAAACAGCAAGGTTTCTAAGGCCTTAGAAGTCTTAGGGACTCTCTTTAGGCTGGTAAAAATATATAAAAACTATAACAATGGTATAAAGCAACAAGAATGAGTGATATAACGAAATCAAAGTTTTGAAGAATATACTAATGAGGCAAGCCTAGGAGTTGAGCCTAACTGTCTTAAAAACCACTGCAACTGTGGTGATTCCTATTATTTTTACTAACTTTCTCCACATACTGTCTTCCAAGGACAAGTGCAAACTATGAAATCATAATAAATGAATTCACAGTAAATAGAGTCTACCCACATTTTTGCCACTGGTTCAGTGTTTCTCAAGAACACCAACAGTCTGACCATTAAAACTACTAACTGCTATATAATTGTGTAAATGTTTCTCTCAGTTGCTATAACTACAAGCTTCTTGCTGTAACACCTCTACTGACTAGTTTCTACACAGTTGAATCACTTTTCTCAATATTTCAGTGTCAGACCAAGTCAAGTTCTCTTCCCCTTTCACCTCAGCTCCAGCCTTCGTGTTTTAGATCTCACCCCTTTTAACTTTCCTTCTACTCCACTAATCAAATCTTTCTCCACATTGGTCCTATTTGTTGGAATCTCTGAACCTGTACCAAACAGATCTCTACATCCAACCCACGTGCTCTTAGATATGCCATTTTTTATTGAACTTGCATGAAAATTGTGTTTGTTTTTTTTTTTTAAACACTGCATTCACGTCCCGGACTGCAAACTCACAAGCTCTCTTGGTAGTTCTTCTGTTGTACAAGGTCTAACATAATCTGCTCCTAACAAACAGAAGCATGTTACTACAGCTATTTGACTTCTACTGTAGTGAACAGATGGTTTCCACACTAATCCTTGATACCTGGCAGTAGCATTTCTGGCATCTACTTATTCAGAAAGTACAACATTGTTTCTTTCCTCCTTCTTCCTCAATATTGTGGTTTCCTACTTCATGCTTGAGGTAACTACTGTGTCTGCCAAACCAAGAACTACCCTACTCTTGTGCATTAGAATGCAAGAAGGATCCACTGCAATTTTAGAAGATATCTTTTTCAATACAGAAAAAAAAAATGCTTCAACAATCATTCTGTAAACCCTGTGTGTATTTGTAAATTATTACAGAAATAAAATCCCACAGTAATTCTTCAAACTACTGTGTGGGAGTAGAGACAAAGGAATGAGTGGGAAGAAAAAATATTACAGTGTATCTGCTTATATTGGTACCATCAAAAGGACTGCAAAACTGTGTGCTTAGATACGTTTGCCAGCAAACTAAATGCCCCATTGTCATTTCTAGTGCCACAAATACTAGTTGCAGTTTAAGAAGTGAAGTAGATAAAACCTGATATTAAGATCACAGTCCTCATCCCTAGTCACTGTTATCCTGGCACTTCAGTAACCTAAAACACAACCAATTGCTTTCCAGCAGGTTGAATTATCCCACTTGAAAGAGATGCAGCTCTCATTGGACACCAGGCAGGGAAGGCAACTAAAGCTGATGTTTTTACTTCATACCACAGTGGCTCATACACACTGACAGCTCCTGTGCTTCAGTTGACAAGAGGAGAATCCTTTTAAAGATCTGCTGTCTTGCTTGCAGCACATGGAGCTCATCCTGTGCTTCTGTTCTTGCATCATCAAGCTGAGACACAGGATCTGGAGACCTCTCAGAGATCAGTAGAAATGGCTGAGCAAGCCCTTTGCCTATTCTGAGCTGCCTGGCTATAAATCCAGTCCTGTCATTTTGATAACCTCTGAACACTACAAACATCATATTATACTAGTGCACCTAAGCCAATGCTCTTCAGCAAAAATTATCAGAAGTGTCACTTTTTTTTTAATTGTGTTTTGAATCTCTCTTCCATAAACATGCACTTATTCCACTGATATTTCAGACAGCATCAAAGCAGTATGGTTCTTTCTGACTGCTGCCCCCTGCATATATCTAAATCACCTATAAGATGCATTTGTGGCATACGCATATTGAGATTAATCAAAACACACAAAAAAAAGCCTACTTGAGAACTCACTGGTCACTCAGAATCGTAAGAAAATCTACTGCCAAGTTCTCCCCGAGAAGAATTAAACGCTTTCAGTAAGCTCTTGGGTTTTTAATGACCAGTTCAAGTTTTGGAAGAATTGCCAAGCTTTACACACCACAAAACTTCGCATGCATTTTGGACTGAAAATGCTGCTTGCAGACTGAAAAAAAAAGAAAAAGAAAAAGAAAAACAATAGAATTATCAAATTAAAATAACAAGTTTTCCTCCATATCAGTTTCATATTAATTTGACTGTTTTAATCATGATAAAACCTCTGTTTAAGAACAAATTATGGCAGTACCCTGACTCCCACAAGGCACATCGTAAAAACAATCTTCAAAGTAATAATACAAAGTCCTATTACTAATCAAGCAAACACACACACACACACACACACACAAGAACACTGGGTGAAAAAGAAACCAGAGAGGTAGCAAAGAAAGAACACCAGCACTGTTAGCAAATATATTTTCTTTGAGATTTTGGGGTCCATTTTTGTCAAAAGAAATAGTACCCTTTCCCCTTCTTTCCCATCAGTCTGTTACTATGAAACAACAGGCTGGCACTTTGGGAAACCTAATCTTCATAATCATCTCCTCAATTTTAAGAGTAGCTGTGACATACATGCATCAGCTTACAGTCACACAAGACAACCTCACAAAAGGCACTTACAAACCCTCCAACATTTTGAAATGAATAGCAAAACAATCCACATGGAGTAAATGTGCTAATGGAACCATAATGTGATGGCACTAGGCTCTTAAAACATCTCTGCTCAAAACTCCATTGTATACACAGTTTAGTTTGAACATAGGGATATCTGGAAGCCACATCAAAGGGCTAATGGATAGACATTTTGTTAACATATGTAGAACTGATGCCAGGCCATAAAACAACATTGTACTGAGTATTACACATCTTCAGAGAAGCCCTTTTTTCCCCTGATACTTTTTTTTTTTTTTTTCAGGAGGAGGAGAGGGTCTAAAAACTCTTTCTTTCCTTACGTGCATGAATGCCTAACAGACATAAAAGTCTGGACATTTTTATGCTCTCTTGTTCCCTGGAGTTTTGCCCAGTATCACAAATTCCAAGAGAGGGTTGATTTTTGAAATAGGGAAAGGAAGAAAAATGTAAACACAAATAAGCTGCCTTTTCCTCCATAGAACAGATTCTGTTGCATTAACCACAGATTGTGAAGTTCTTTACTAATTACCTTAGCATCTCTGTTTCTCAGGTCACTCCTAGGACTGCTACTTTCAAAGTGCCATCCAAACTTGGCTCAGAGCTACAACACATTCTTTAACGGTCTTTCATGCCTGCGGTGTTCAAAACAGAGTCACTTTTCAAATGGTATTTTTTTGTAGATATGGCACTCCATAAAAACAGGAGGCAAAAAAGCAGTGTAGAATGAATTCCTGGAACAGCTATTCAGGATTCTACAAAAGCCACTTATAAGCCTCTCTCTTTGTGCTCTACAGTATTTATGCTAGATCACAGAATAATGAGCAATCATTAGATGTATGTACTTCGTAAGGCACTTAGGAAACTGTTTTCCCATCTCTTATTAAGTGTAAAGAAAGTAAAACAGCACTGCTTACCAAGAAATATGCAGTACAGAAAGATACTGGAAGTCAGGATTACAGAAGAATTATAACCTTATCTTCTTTGATACCTTTGCAGTTAATCAAGTATTTTGCAGTTCTGTGTTTGGCACATTAGTTACACTGAAGCCAGACTAGCAAGAAACAGCCACTATAGGTAGCACTTCCCCAGAGATGGGAATGGCTGCTTCTGCACTTTAAGACCAATCATAGTACATCTGTATTAAAATGAAAAGACAAACATGTTTTACTGCCAGCCCTGCCTGAATTTCAAATGAAAACCACATTAGTTAACTTGTGAATTTCTCAGTCAGTCAGTCTCCAGTGTCAGTTTACATAGTTTATATAAAACAACTCACCAGCACACAACACAGTACAAAAGGATGTGAACAGCATCGTCCCAGGTTCAATAATGTGCTTCAAAAACCCCTTCCCCAAAACAAAAATCAGGAATGGACTGCAAATATCTCTACTCTGCAATAGCCTGGAACTCAGCAGGCTCTAATGCCATTTTTTTTTATTTCACAAACTCTTTGGTTCAACTGTCAAGAGTCATACAGGCTGAAATATGTTAAGTCCCACAGCCCACAGGTTTTCCACTCTCACTGCGGTCCTAAGCACTGTGGGAACACGACTCCAAGCTCAGGATGTCTGCCAGGGCATCAAGTCATAGCATGTTTGGTCCCACTACTTCCTACCTACTTATATGTAGAAAAGCTTGATCATGAACTCATTACCTTGTGGGCTCAGCCTCACCTCCCTTGGGCAATTAAAGGGGATTTGGGCTTCAGCAGGAACTAAGCAAGCACCTGAGAAGTGACAGTTTTGATGCTGGATGTCTCTGGATGTGCCTGCTCAGAACATGCAGCCATGTCCACTGAGATATCAGCAAGGACATTGTAAGAGAGAGCTGCACCTCCTTGACTTAGAAGGAGTAAGAGAAAATAGAACAGAGACACACTGGACTTTACAGGTAGCATTATAAAGCACATTTACCTTTACTATTCAGATCTTTCTTACCCCACTTAAAAACTTAGTAGTGCAAAAGCTCCAACTTAAGGGAGGTTCCAAAGTACGCTTATCTTACTTGGAGCAATTACTGTCAAAGCATTCACTTACTGCTACTGTCTGGCCCAACCAAAAGGACAGATCTAAACAGAAGAAACAACACTGGGTTAAATGTTCAAACAACTGTTACTGGGTGTATGGAGATCTGCACCCAAGTCACATCAATTGTTTTTGAAGGGCTGTGTATGAGCTTGATGCTTCACAAAGCAGTAATTACATTTCTTGTATTGCTTTAAGTTACTCAGAAATGTAAATGTATTAAAGTTAAGCATAGGAGCCTAACTACAGGTTTGTGAGTTCAACAATTCTATCAATTATCATGACATCAAACACTCCTTGCAAAAAAAGAAAACAAAGCACTTGGAGGAAAACATGCCAAAAGTATTTCAACTACTTTATTTTCTAATTTTACTTTTTTTTTTTTCCTCCTCCATTGCTACATGTGTGAACTCACAGGGAAAAATGACTTCGAAAGGAGGCTCTGAACTGCACGTGCTGCAAGGGTGATTGATGGTCAAATAATAATAATCAACACTGCATGCAACAGATAAGAGTGTTTAGACAATTGTGGTTTCAGCCTTGGTGATTACTTTTAACAAACATGCTAAAAAAACTCAGAGAAAGAACGAATTAACTGTTTATATGTAATAATCCTTCATAATAAATCGGTCAGTATATTAAATTTTAGTAAATACATAGACAAGTACAGGTATTCCTAACACAGTTACATCTAGAACTGCGTCACCAGACTTCATCTGTATTCCACAGTGACCCTCATTTTCAATTCTGTCCCAGCTTTTTAACTTATAATTAGCAGCAGTGTCTGCGATCGGTTACGTTTCACAGGCTTCAGCCTAATTTAAATGTATGGCTTCAGACCTCTGTCATAGCTATACCACCTGCTGCTGATTTCTCATCCCGAGTTCAGAGATCCAGATTTGCCTTTGTTTCAGTTCAAACCTCAAACTGAAATTCTGGCCCAGGGGAAGCAGCACCTTTCTCTTCCACTGCACTTGTAATGCATTCCCAAACACTTTGGCATAAAAGGCACTGCAAGAATTTGGGTCTGTGATGTATTTTATTGCCTGAATAGTTAGATTTTTCTGGATAACAAAGTCGAATTAGCCTAGTGAAGCATCTATTAAGCTTCCAGAAACTGAGTACTAAAAAACCTAAACATTCACTGGTTTTATTTTTCTGTTTCTTGGTTACTTTTTCAAGTGTGTACACTACCACTCCCATTAACATCAGCAGGGGGTTTGTAAATAAGTCTTTATCCAGTGCTTCAAAAACCTGAGCTTTCTGGGGGTAAGAAGAGATCCCAGTCCATTTCTTTAGTTAAAGACACAGAGCAGGATAGCAAAGAATATGTTTGAAAACATACTCGAAGGATATATTTGGACATTTTATAATCCAGGTTGAAATGCCATGATTTTGAAATCCACCAAATGTAACTCAGGAAAGATAACTTATTAGCATGTTACTACCTCTTTGGATGACATGTACTTATATTACTTCATAAATTCGGGCACTGTCTTTAGCTCAGTACATGTTACAAACCTAAACTCACAGCTAATGGTATGTAAACCATACAACCACAACGGTCATTACTTTTCTCCTCACCCAGTGATCAAGTTTTTGAAATTGAATATTTGTGCTAATACTGAGGATTTGAGACATCAAAAGCCAAAGCTATGGAACTTCTATCTTGGAAGAAATAAAATCTTGTACAATTACGGTCGGTTTATCCATCAAGATTAGGAAATTACAATGTTTAAAAACAATCATGACTCAGTAGATGTACTTCAGAAGCAATTTCTACTGCTGCTGCAAGTGAGGCTTAGCATCAACATTTTCATGAAAGAATGTGCTGCCAGAAAACTCATTCCATGTTGTAAGCCAACACAGAAGACCCTATACTAGGTATAAGTCCTCCAGATCTACAAACGTAGCTTGTATGACTTTTGGTTAAGAAGTTGGAAAAAAAAGTGAAAAGAATGTCTTGAAATCAAAATCAGCAATCTAAGATTAACCAGCACTCAAACAGAGCTTACAGCTACTTCTTAGCATAGATGGTTCATTCCTCCAATCTGACACATACAACTTCAGCTAAATGTAGTAATGTTCTATACAAGTAAAATTAAATAAAAAAATTAATTTTAAAAGATAAACTAACATCCTATATTCATTTTCACTATTAAGGAAATCTCAAGGAAACAATTTTATTTCCTGTAAGGGGAAAGGGACCAGCACAAGCAAGGAGATGCTACAAAAGGAAGGAAAAATGAACACTCAGCCATTTCCAAAGATCTAGGCTCGTAGGGAAGGGAATCCAAAGGAGGATCTCTTACTGAAGGTTCCTTTCTCAGTGGCAGTCAGCCCTTAAATAAGGTTTAAGAGGAGTTGAGCCTGGCTCCACCCATTCTGGTCACACAGGTGAATCACCTTCACCTGTGCTCCCAGGGCTGACCAGGTCTTTCCTTCAGGTTCTCAATCAGTGCTTCAGGCCATGACTCAGCAGTCCCCATACACTTCCAGACAGTAGAACATGCTTCATTTGGCTGATGAATAAACTGCTTGCAGATTACTTATAAAACAATAAGCAAATTCCAAGCACAAATCCTTCTGGTAACCATAACTTATCATTTAAAATAATAATTCTATTGTTGCAGTGCCAGGATTTCACTTCTGCTTGCATACATGTGCCGTGGTATCTGTGAAAATGGCACTACTTAATGCAAGCTTTAAGCTATGGGAACAAAGTAGGGTGTTACTTCAAAAAAAATCCTGTTCTTAAAATACAGCAATGCTTAACAGTCTTGTAAAATACTACACCAGCACATCCTAGTACATAGCAAATGAACCAAGTGCTTTCAATCCTGCTACCAGGAAAACAATGAAATTCCAACAAGTCTGAAATAAGGAAGAACAGATGATCAAGAGATACTTATTTGAAGGGTACCTAATGGATATTCTTTGAGGGTTTTCTTCCCATTTTAAAGATCGAGTTTATTTTCGTATACTCTCACTCACCTGCTCCGGGTACTTGCTTCCAACTATTTCTGCCACTGTGTTAAAAGAAATAGAGTCTGGATAGGTCCTGGCTCCCATCTTTAAGAACACAACAATCTTAGTGCCTCGAGAAGACATCCGTGACATCATTTCAGCATCTTCCACAGAGATGCAAGCAGTGGGAATCTGGGGTACGCCAGACTGATAGTTCTGCCAGCCAGTATGTGGGCTACAGGAAAGAAAAAATAAGACAGCATTAACAACTTAGCTTGTAAATTATTATCACCATTATAGAATTATTAAAAAGAACACTTCCACTGCCATCCCCAGTACACTGTCAAAAGGAATACATTAGTTACACTGGAATAAATCTTTTTAGATAATACCTCAAGCAGTTTTATACTAATCAGTATATCTGACTGTCATCATTCCTGGGAAGTTATTCTGTGTCAGCACAATTTAGGTGCTTTGACATTACAGTAGTAAATCCTCCGCTACCACATTTTGCTGCTTCATCAGGAAGAAAAACAGTGAAAGTCAGTAAGTGCATCTTTTTTTCCTGTGACAAGTAACAAAAATGAAATTCACTACTTCACCTACTTCAACATCAGAATGGCTGTCAAAATCACATCTATTTTGAAAAGCATTAATAAGAGAGAGTTCAGAAAGACAATGAAACCATGAACTAAGTGCACATTTGCACATACTCAATACACTTGAGACTTCAGCTACCACCTGTTGATTAAAAAAAAGTGAACATTAACCAAATTATGCAAAAATGAAGAAAAATATGCACCATTAAAGGCTGCAATTCACTTATGGAAATTTATACTTTGTAGAGATGAATTTAAAAAAAAACAAACATACAAAGATCATAAAAACTGTTAATCCTACAGTTACATATTTTCTTTCACTAAGATAGCACTAGGTAGCCATAGTTCTGCTAGTATTGCTCTGTTTCCTCCCAGAAAGCTGCAGATGATTCATGATTACACACAGCACATATTCCCCTTCCAGAAGCTTCTGTGCAACCTGAAGTGAGTGACTCCATATCAGGCATCACAGATTGATAAAAGTTAACGGACAAGTTCCTTAACAAGTTCCTTCAACTTTTTTTTTTTTTTTAATTAGGGCATTATTTATCTTATTTTCTGATGCCTTGGTTGAGATCTTTGGATCAGATCTGCAGAAAAACTACATGCGGAAACAAAAGACAAACTGGGAACGAGATGTATGCTCAAGTTTGAAAATACTCCTGATATTAAAACAGTCATTTCCTTTATTTTCCATTCATTAAGTGGTATCAACACCACTCCCTGCTTCAGAGACTACAACGAGAACAGACCCAACGGACACATTCAAAACCATTTTGATATCACAGTACTGACAGGAAACTGACTGTTATGCAATTACGTGTCCTAAATCTCAAAGTAAGCTTAGAACTAAACAGTGAAATATTAGGGCAAAACTCTGCATGAGCTGCTGTTCGGTACTGGCTATCCTCTGCACTGAGATTTTATGCTGAAATAATACTGGTTTATCTCCCACCAGATTCATCACCCTTCATTTTAGGTCTACTTTGTAATTCTTGTGCTTCAGACACTGCTCAACAGAGGCATTTCCAATACACATAGAATTTTCAGTCATGTAAAATCTTCCTCAAAACTCATGAATATACTATTCATCTCAGTGACTAAATAATGACTTTATTAGTGAAATGCCTGTGAATGAAGTTTCCAATAAAAATCTCTAAAACTAAACCACTTTTTTACCTACATGTTACCCTATAAAGAAGGGCTGAAGTCAGAATCATAGAATCACTCAGGTTGGAAAAGACCCTAAAGATCCTCAAATCCAACCACGACCTAACCATACAACCTAACTCTTAACAACCCACCACTAAATCATGTCCCTGAGCACCACATCCAAACCATGTCTAAACACATCCAGGGATGGCGACTCAACCACCTCCCTGAGGAGTCTATTCCAGTGCTTAACAACCCTTTCTGTAAAGAAGTGTTTCCTGATATCCAGCCTAAACTTACCCTGGAGCAACTTAAGGCCATTTCCCCTCATCCTGTCGCCTGTCACCAGTGAGAAGATACCAACCCTGCTCTCGCCGTAAGCAACTTTCAGATATTGGAAGAGAGCAATAAAGTCTCCCCTCAGCCTCCTTTTCTCCAGACTAAACAGCCCAGTTCCTTCAGTGTCTTCTCATAGGGCATATTCTCCAAGCCCTTCACAGCCTTGTTGCCCTTCTTTGGACCTGCTCCAGCACCTCAATGTCCTTTCTGTACTGAGAGGCCAAAAATGTATACAGTACTTGAGGTGACGCCTCACCAATGCCAAGTACAGGGGGAGGATTACTTCCTTAGTCCCACTCACCACACCATCCTGATATAAGCCAGGATGCCACTGGTCTTCTTGGCCACCTGGGCACACTGCTGGCTTATATTCAACCAATTGTCCATCAGTACACCAAGGTCCCTTTCCATCAGACAGCTTTCCAACCACTCCTCCCCAAGCCCATAGGGTTGTCTGATGTTGTTGTGGTCAAAAGTTGAAGCTTTGAGGTCAGATTACAGACATTCCTCAAACCAGCTATTAAATCTTCCACATATGTGTTAATCACAGAATGGATGAGGTTGGCAGGTAACTCTGAAATCATCTTGTCCACGTTCTCTCCAGCAGAGACATGCATAGGTGCTTGCCCAGGGCTGCATCCTGTACATGAAAATCTTTATCCATAAGCCCACTTACAGTAGTAGACACATATTTATACACTTTTAAACAAACAAAAATCTGTTTTTTAAGTCTTCTGATTTGGAAAAACAATCTGAGATATTCCTGAAGATGAGTGGAGAGATCCACTTCCTAGGGATATAGATTAGACAAAATGGAGAGATTATTCAGATACAGTTCTTTAGAGTAAATCCCTCTCATCTCAACAACAGCAAGATGTATCATAGTCCATCACACAACCAGCAGACTAGATATATAAAAGCATTTATTTGAAAATAAATACTAAAAATCATTTACAGAGCTTCCACGGGAGTTGCTTCACAGTGTGGACAGATCCATTCATTAGGTGGCAACAATTTAAGAAGTCACTGCTCCCTGCTGGGAAGGCCGTGCAGGTGAGGTGCCCAGTAGCTCCCCTTGAAACAACAGAGCTTCCCCAAACTCCAGACAAACCCCAGGTAGGAAGAATCCTTGTGTTGCAGAGCCCTTGCCAAGCTGGATGCACTCACGTAGGCTTACAAGTTCAGATCGTACAGATTTTCTTTCCCTTTTCCCCTGTAATAGTCCCTCACCCCCAATTTTAAACTACAGGAATTTGCTGCACACATTCAGTATTCATTTGAGTGTTTGGGGATATAGGCAGAATGCTAAGCAGGAGACTTTCCAAAAAACATAAAACAAGCAATATACTGAAAAAAAACAAACAAACAACAGTATTGTCATTTCATGTATTAGTGGTCCAAAAACCCTACATTTCTACAGCTGTGCAGAAACAGTTAAATGAGCCCCATTCACCTGCATCTTCTGGCAAGATTATGGCTTAGTACTAACGTACTGTGGAACTGCTGAGCAGTGATAACTCAGGTTTTATCACCACCTGTATTGATTTCATTCCTCTTATTACTTCCCAGATGCTCAACAAAAGAGATCCCTAAAATCATATTTGTTTCTCCCGTGTAAGTACCAATCACACTTCTCTCAGATGCTCAGTCCCAACACTCCACTCTAACTGTGAATAAGGCTCCTGACAACACAGCAAGATGCATGCATGTTAACACACCTGAAATGAACGACCATTTACAGGTACTGTGCTTATCTAGCCAGTACCAAAATTAAACCCAGAAGACACCTGGTAATCTTGTCTTCTTTATGCTCTAGTTACTACTTTACCAAGCTTACTATGGTAAACTCAAGTACCCAAATCATGATATTTTGTCATAGGCAGTCAGCCACTGCTCAAAAGATATCAGGATTGCAAGACAATGAGTCAATGCCCAAGTGACTAGATAGACAAAAAGGAAGAACACCAAGAGTTACCACAATGAGGCTCAATGCAGCACCACCATACGGCACGTTCCTGGTGCTACAAGGTCAACTCACAGACCGATACTAAGAAATATCCATGGCAGACACTGAGAATATTGGGATACCTGATTAAAGTTTACATGTATGCAATACACACCATGCGTTCAGTATATCTACACAAGAAATTGCGTAATAAAGTGTCAAAGAGGATATTTAAAAAATGCTAAGCCATGTAAATTAAGTCCCTTTTATGCAGAGATAATCATAACACCTAGCAGCTGCTGACCATATGGTAAGACCTAAGCAAGAACTAGCTAAACAAATCAGAGGAATAAGGCTGTGCATGTAAAAAGATGAAGATGGATGGAAGCCCTCCTGAGTTTGGCTCAGAAGAGAGCAAAGAGAAAGTGGTTCAGGAGAAGGAAGTTTTGTAGCGATGGACAAGGAAGATTTCTTTAACTGTGTCTGAACAAAAATGACTTTGTGCATACTCTTTCCAAAGAAAAGATTTTACTGAATAATCAGACTGGCACCTTCCATTCTTGGCCTCTCAAAAACAACAGGAAGAAAAGTATCATAGAGAAACAGCTCAAAAGGGGGATCACAAAGTCAACCTGACCAGTCTTAGGAACACTTGCCCTTCATAGAACCACAGAATAGTTTGGGTTGGAAAGGACCTTCGAGAACATCCAGTTACAACCCCCAGTTTTAGGCAGGGGCACCTCCTTCTAGACCAGACTGTCACAGTTCCATCCAGCCTGGCCTTGAAATCTCCAAGGAAGGGGCATCTACAACCTCATTGGGCAACCTGTGCCAGTGTCTCACCACCCTTACAGTAAAGAATTTCTTCCTAATATTTAGTCTAAATCTACTCTCTTCCAGTTTGAAGTTATTTTCCCTCGTCCTGTCAGTTAATGCCTTTAAAAAAAGCTCCGACTCAACTTTTTTGTGCGTCCCCTTCAGGTACTGGAAGGCTGCTATAAAGTCCCCCCAGAGCCTTCACTTCTTTAGGCTAAAAAGCCCCAGCTTTCTCAGCCTATCATAGAACCACAGAATTACCAAGGTTGGAAAAGACCTACAAGACCATCCAGTTCAACTGTCCACCTATCACCAACAATTCTCTCTAAACTATGTGCCTCAACACAATGTCTAAGCATTCTTTAAATACTTCCAGGGTTGGTGACTCCATCACCTCCCACTGGGAGGTGCTCCAGAACTCTGATCATTTTTGTGGCCCTCCTCTGGTCCCACTCCAACAGTTCCATGTCCTTCTTGCATTGGAGGCCCCAGAATTGGAAGCAGTTTTCCAGATGAGGTCTCATGAGAACAAAGTAGAGAGACAGTCACTTCTCTTGATCTGCAGGTTTCTACTTGGAGGTAATGAACCAGCACCTTCAGTGCTTCCTGCTCGCACTCAGGGGTGATGTCAGCTTCTGGTGCTTCAGAATGACACATTCCCGAAAATGATTTCATCCAGCAAAACTCTAAGGGTAATCATACCATGTCATATTTGACCTGCCTATACTCTGATACCACAGTTTGGTGTTCAGTAACAGAAAGTGCGTCTAATCTTTATTATTTTTTAACAAAAGCACCTGTTCTCCAGATTTTAGTTCTACAGGATTACCTTACATCCATATTTAAACCATTTTTACAACTCCTTATGAACACATTGAGTTAGAGATTCATTTTTTATAAATCTATTAATGTTAATAAAAACTCATCATCATACAGTCTTGACATTCCTATTCAACTTCTGACAAGACTCAAATTATTAAGGCCATTGGGTTTTCCTTCTGATAAGCACTTAAGATTTCACATCTTGGAATATGGATTTAATGGAATTTAAGAAGTATCACAGTGTGAAAAACAGTAGAGGCTCTAACAAATAAAATATTCTCTCTTGAAAGTACACGTCAAAAAACGAGTATGAAAAAAACGTGTTTTGCATCTTACAGAAAAGTGCAAAGGAAGGATAAAAACAGTCAAGAGGCTGTTAATTAGTCTGTCTTCCAAATAAAGTAATCAAACATGGAGTCACTAAAAGTTGATGATGAAGGGATGTGCTGCTGGTGTCAGATCAGTTCGAACTATTTTTACTGTGTTAGCTGACCTTGCATGGCTCATTACTTCATTACTTGACTACCAACCCTTATCTCCAGGGTAAGCTAAAATGCCCAAAGACAAATAAACCTAAGAAACAGTGCTCCAAGCTAAACTGGATGCTCTAATAGAAAACACATCTCAGGTTGAAGCCTCAGGCAAATTTAACAGTATCCTAAAGGTACAAATAAGCATGGTTTTTCAAGAAATCTAACATGATTCCAAAAGAGAAGAAAAAAAAAAATCAGTGTGAAAGCTTACAAAGATCTATTTCAGCCATCACGTCTATACACACATCCCAGTGCACAATTCTTCACCCTAACCCTGGGTTGCAAAATACAAAATCTAGGTTGTCTGAGTAACTTCAGTTTATCCCCTTACACTAACACATTGTGAATCTCCAGTTACACATATGATAATATATTTTCTTCAGGACCCAGGCCACAGTCATTATTCTAACCACATGTAAACTGAACAATTGTTTTATTATTGACTTAAATTTTAAAATACTTTCTTGACTTGTACTACAACTATATTAATCTCTAGTTTATCCATAGTAAGATCATAGCCTTAACTCATTAATAAAATGAATGGGACTTTAGATCACCTAGTTCCAATCACCATGCCACCCAACACATCAGACTGGCCAGGGTCCCATACAACCTGCCCTTGAACACCTCCAGAGATGGGGCATCCACAGTCTCTTCAGGCAGCCTGTGCCAGTGCCTCAGCTCCCTCTGAGTAAAGAATTTCCTCCCAGTATCTAGCCTAGATTTCCTCTCTTTCATTTTATTAAAGCTGCTATGAGGTCTCAGAGCCTGCTTTTCTCCTAGGCTGAACAAACCCAGCTCTCTCAACATTTCTTCACAGGAGAGGTGCTCCAGCCCCCTTATCATTCTTGTCACCTTCTCTGGAGTTGCACCAACAGTTCCACATCTTTCTTATGCTGGGGTCCCAACATCAGTAATCAGTACTCCAGACGAGGCCTCACAACGACAGAGCAGAAGAGGACAACCACCTCCCTCTCCCTATTGGACACTTCTTTTTTGATGCAGCCCAAGATACTGTTGGTCTTCCAGGCTGTATGCACACACTGCTCACATCAAGCTTTTCATCCACTAGAACACCAAAGCACTTCTCCACAGGACTGCTCTCAAGTATCTAGGATCACCGTGACCCAAATGCAACACACTGCACTTGGTATTGCTCCAACCCCTACAATTCTGTGATTGTTAAACCACAGAACTGAAAGGACTGGAAGAGACCTCTAGAGACCACTGAGTCCAACCCCCTGCCTGTAGCGTAAACAGCCCCCAAGAATGGTATTCAATGGAAATAGTATGGAAGATGGTACATTTAAGTAGGCTTATATACAGAAAGAATAGCAAAAAAAGAGAGTGGCTCACCTTTCTAATGACAGAGGCTCACCGTTAACTCCACGCGGGAGGGATCTCCAAAAAGAGATCCTTCCCTAGTGGTGGTCAGCCCTTAAATGGGGTTTGGGAGAGGTGGAGCCAGGCTCCCCCCCTTCCAATCACACAGGTATACCACCTTCACCTGTGCCCCCTGTGGCTGACTCATTGCTCGCCTCAGGTGACCAGTAAGTGGTTCAGGTCGTGATTCAACAGTTCCCATACACTGCCAAAGCAGCTCCCTAGCCCAGGTTGCACAGGTAGGCGTCCAGGCGGATCTGGAACATCTCCAGAGAAGGAGACTCCACCACCTCTCTGTGCAGCCTGTGCCAGTGCTCCGTCACTGCACTGTGAAAGAAGTTCATTCACATATTGGTGTGGAACTTCCAGTGCCTCAGTTTATGGCAGTCTCCCCTTGTCCTGTCCCCACAAAGCCCTGAAAAGAGGTTGGCCATGTCCCTTTGATTCCCATGCTTGAGATATTTATTAACATTAGTAAGATCACCTCTATCACCTCCGAGTCTTTTTTTTCTCAAGGCTGAACAGACTCAGGTCACTCAGCCTTCCCTAATAGGGGAGATGCTCGAGGCCCTTTATCATCATTGTGTCCCTCCGCCGGACTCATTCAAAGAGATCTCTGACTTTTTTGTTCCGGGGAGCCTAGAATTGGACACAACATTCCAGGTGAAGCCTCACCAGGGCAGAGTAGAATATCATTAGGTTCATGTGGGCACACTTTTCAAGCTTGTCCAGGTCCCTGTGGATGGCATACATTCCTTCTGTTGTACCGACTGTACCACTCAGCTTGGTGTAATCTCCAAACTTACTGAGGGTACATGCAATCCCACTATTAACGTCATTGATAAAGATGCTGACGAGCAATACAGTTGAAGAATAACAGCATTCTCCTCATTCTGCTCCCCCTCGCAAACAAAACTCTACATTTTAAAGGAGTGATGGAACATCCTGTAGCAAAACAACAGGGAAACCTTTACATCACCATCTCCTGTTTACCTATGGAGAACAGCTAATTGTGACTGCCTCACCACAGCACCCTTCTCTTCACCAGTAGCAGCATGGCAAACGTGAAACTCCACTTGAGTAAATTTTTCCACCACCACAGGTGACCTACACAGCAGCAGAGTCCTTACAAAACAAAACCTGTTCTTGGGCACACGCACACATTGTGTACATTGGTTCAAGATTCTCATCGTTATCTGGACAGAGAGGCCAAGATCTCCTAACCCATAACAGAATAAGTCAAAATGTCAAAAGTAATCATAATCTCAGAAGAATTAGGTCTTCAAAAATAAAATCAAGACTACTACCCATTTACAGTCACTTGGCAAAATATAAAGGAAATAAATTAAGCCTAATTTTTTGTTTGCCATCATTTGTCCCGAGATTTTCTTGCTTTATTCACTTTTTATGTTGGTTTTGTAGGATTTCATTTGTTGATTTACAGCAAGCTGAAATAATAGCAAGGCTGTTAAACTGAAAACAAAACACAAATACACACAGAAAATTCTGAGAAATTATGAAGTAATCATATAATCTTGTACAATTATAGAAGATAATATAGCTGCCTGCTGTCAGGCAAGGTAGTTATGCAGTCTCTTCCAGATTACTTGTACCAACCCTTAATTGGTGTAGCATCTGCTGAAAGTGTAACAAAGTGTGCAAGAGACTCCAGAGATGTTTGGTCTTACCAGAGAAAACTCCTTCTGAAAAAGACTACAGCATCAGTCTGTAACCATATGGGCTCCATTTAAATCAACATTTGGAAAACTGCATCTAATCAGTGCTAGGCATTCATTAAAATTAGGCTTTACCAAATAAGCATAATAGCTTTGACATAATTACATATCTGCTAGGCTACAGAATGCAACTAACGTGTACATTCGTAATTCATTTTAACATCCAGTACCACATGCACCAAGAGAATTCTATGACAACCACAGACTTTTTAAAAAATAGCACAGATTAGATACGCTTTGTCAAACGAGAAGCAGAAAGCAACTGTTAATGAAAAAATGATCAAATGGAGCAAATCCACTGAGTTTCATCCCCAGACTGTAAGACTGCTGGGAAAGGGGAACAGCCTGCACTAGCCTCCCCAAACTTCAGTATGAAGTGGAGGTTTGCATCAGCAGCTCTTCTGCTGTAAGATGCTTTCTGCATCCTGCAGGCATTAGATGGAGTCTCCAGCAGCTGACAATACCTTGAGGGAACCATTTAAGCCATGCACCTGTTTGGCCTTCTTGTGTTCAAGAAGAACAACCAACCTCTTTCCTGCTGTGTTAACATCCTTGCCTTGTGGGACCACAGCTGCCTGCTGCACATTACCATAGGTATGCTAGCAGAGGGCTCCTGGAGGGAACACCAGTGACAATTCTAATTGCCAGCAGCTGCAAGACTTCTGGCTTCAGGGATTCCTTTTTATTTTTTTGTTGAACTCCTGGCTTTTCAGCCTTGAGCAGAATTCATATTTATATCTTCAGTGACCTCACAATCACCAGAATCTAGTGAGTACACAGGACAGATTAAAAAAGCTCCCTGCTAACAGATGCTGTATTTTATACCTACAGGAAGGATGTAAATAAATCCAAACACCAAAGAAAACACATTTTCTTTATTTGGAAAGCAGAGAATGTAAGAGCACTCACAGGGCCAGCAATACATAAGCAAACTGTAGTCGACCAGCTGTCCAAAATACTTTTCTGGCCTTCATAAGTTCCTCACCGTTCATTATTGTCAGTAACGAATACTCATGTTAAAATGATCATCCACAAACAGGCGTGAAGTGATATCACAGCCTTCAGGAAAGGACCAATTACCACATCAGTGTGTCCAAGTCTCTGCCTCATTGCAGACAGCGAGTAATAGAGAAGGTGATGGTGTCCCATTCCCAGGCATATACACCAAGTGACACTGGAGCTTTACCTTCCACCAGCATGAAATGCAAAGTGTTAGGGCATGGGAAGGGTAGGCTCCTCACCCTTCAGAGAGGTGATGGTGGTAAAGGGCAGCACGCAGACAACAGCTTTCAGAGAGCTGAAGAAAAAGGTTAGGAAGGAAGGATACCAGTCTTGGTCTCACTCACCATGAAAATTCTTCCTTTTCATCAGGTAATAGATGAGGAGAATAGAGGGGAGTCAGGGGAAAATTCAAAATTCAAAAATGAAGGAGTGGATGGTGCTTTTCTTTATTCCTTCTCTACACCTCACACCCTTTAGAGCAGTACACTCTCTGGGCACTGTTGTCCCTAAGACTGAAATAGAAGCCTATCTTAAACAGAAATATATTTAAGAACAGCCTCTCTCTACAATAGATTGGTGCTGCAACACAAGGCCTCAGGGAAATACACTTTTACAGTTTAAAAAGTGAGGCTTTAGGGTCAGCAGGGATGCAAGGGAAGTCCAGAGAAACACACAAGATAGGAATGTGAATGACAGAGGGCTAACACGGCCCTGAAACAGCAGGAGAAAGAAGAGCATCTGAGCACAAAGGCAACCATCTAGATAGACAAAGGAGAGAACTTTTAACAGTACAAAACTAGACACAATAACTTGAATACTATCATCATGTGGAATTAAAGGTCAGGAGTAAAACAGAAGAGAAGAAATTGAAAAATCTAGTGATCTTTTTTGCTGTTTATGGGCTTTCACAGAAAATCAGTAGAGCTTCCATGAACATTAATTAAAAAAAAAAAAAAAAAGCTTTAAAAACTGACTAATTGAAAGGGTTTAAAGAATATGAGAAGAGAGCAACGGACCTGCCTGGATGTAGCCTCAAGCAGTGAGCAAAGCAAAAGAAACCAAAAGCTACCACAAGACACTCATTGAGCCTCTTATTTTCTGAAGAAAACTGAATCTCCGAAACATCTTCACTACACAAATGCTTTTCCTACTCCCATAGATTTAATTGCTATAGAGCACTGAACATTTAACAAGGAATAAAATCCAATACATAGTGTGTTTGAGTGGAAAAAAATAATGAAAAAAAGAACAGCTGAGGGCAAAAGAAAAACAAAAATTTTGTAAAAAAAAAAAACAAAACAAAAAAAAAACCAGAAGATATCACATCTATTTTTCCCCTACAGAAGAGATTTCAGTAACTCCACATGAAAGCAGCTATTTCAGCATCACCTGATCTCTATGTTTGCCCATGCAGTTCACATATCATACAAAGATATTCACAAAATGTAAAATGAAATGCAAATTTTTGAGTGTTCAGGATACATTATCTAGCAGTGTACGCTAACCTGACAAAATCACTCCCCAATAGAACAGTATGTTTTTATTTTCAAAACACACATCAATCTGCTTATCACTTCAGAATTAGATACATTCTGAATTTTTCAGTCTCAAATTTGGCATCCACTAAGCAGAAAAGTTCCTTTTAGCAACAGAACATATTTTTAAAGCTTACTAAAATGCTACAATAACTCCACAAAATTAGGACTAAATTTTGAGCAGCATGGCAAGATGTCATGCCAAGCACGACCACTCTTTCCCCAGTTGTATTTGTTGACTGCTGCACATTCTCCCATGAGCTTTGTAATCTAAATCAGATGAAACAGAAAATCTCCCAGCAGGTCTATATTTCCTCTGAACAGCTCCCCTCCCTGCAATTAGTGCTATGCCTGGTAAACAGAGAGTGTTGGGCTGAACAGAATCTTTCCAGAGCAAACCATACTGGGGAGAATGACTGCTACACTTCGGGTTCCTTTTGTGCTCCTGGTGTCCCCGGGAGCATGCACAAAAAATTCACAGAACACAATGTCAGCCACGAGGAAACGAACATAGGGGTTTCCTAATAAAACAGTTAAGTCTTAAGAACTCAAGACATTTTTCTTCCTCAAAAAAAAGAAAAAAAAAAAACACAAAAAAAAACCTGTCAAGTGGCAACATTTCCTCTCCTCCTGTTTTGTTTTGGATACCAAGTTTATTGTGCTCTGTAATATATTCTATTTATTCACACTATTTTGCTTATTATTTGAAGATTTGTTCTCTTTCTGTTTAATTGTGGAGATACGTTGATTCCTTCACCATCTGCTGAAAGGGAAAGATTGCTCTCCACCCTGCTCTTATATTTTATGGCTCATTTTAGAATCCAATTAGAAGTGCCTACCAGAGTCTCTGTTGTAAGAAAAACTGCCTGAAATGATGCCATTTTCTTTCCAATTTATTAGTTTATCCATGTTGCTGAGGAAAACTTTTTTTTGATAGAAGGTAGCAGGCTGGAGGCTTTGGTTGTAAGGTACAACAATAATCGTGAATTTAATAGCTCCTAAGTAAACTTAAATACACACTTCTGGATCTTAATGAAGAGATAGAAGCATACGTGTCAAAAGAGTGGTGGAGAAAGCAAATTGGATTTTGGAACATTACAAGATTTCAGACCAAATGAAATGAGACAGCACAGCAGCTCTCCCTCCAACAGCTCCAGAATAGGGCTGTGCAGGAGGACCGTGGGCTTCCTTCTCACCCACCTGCTCTGGGTGCTACTCTCCTGCTCAGGCAGCCTCCAAGAGGGACAGCATTCAGCAAGTCAGCTGCACTCACACACATACACACACTGCACACCAAGTACGGCCTCAAAGCTCAGGATACAAAAAGACAGAAGCCCACCTTCTGCAATGCTGCAGAACAGTGACAGAATAAGAACTGGGAATTTTCTTCCTGACACTGAAAGATCAAATAGGAGTGACTTTTGGTGCCTAAAGAACACTATGCAGGAAAACTACGACAATGATCTTTAATGACTAACACCAAGACCATAAACTTATAAACAGATCTAAAAGAAACACCAACCTCCTTCTACATTGTACCTTCTGCTTAAACAGATACACAGGCAAGGACATCACGCAGTGAGCTGACACTGACCTCAACATATCAAATTGCTCTCTTCAAAAAAAAAAAAATATATATATATATTAAACATATGACTAATTAGCTACTTCAATTTAGACCCCTTATGTGGAAGACTCTCAGAGGAACAAATGGCATTCTCCTTTCTCTAGAAAATCTTAAGGAAAAGCATTATCTGAACATCTCTGATGCTCTGCAATGATGTTCTTCAACTACTTGTCAACTTTTCCCACTTGCCTGGACTCTGTTACCTGTTTCCTAACTCCCAAGTCTAACAGTAAGTTACACCAAAATATCAGAGGAATAAAATGTACTGCTCTATATGGGAAAGGGTTAAAGAATCCATCAGTGAGTGTTGCTGAGAAGTACCATACAAAGTTTTATATGATTGAAGCCTAATTTTAGGTACTGAAAAACATTCATGTTTCTAAATTCACAAAGTGCAGCTGCACTTATTATTCTAAGTAGCTCTGCTAAGTTTTCTCGTGGGTATGCCTATTCACATCACATTTCTGGCAACACTGAAATATCAGAATTCTCTCTGGTACTGCAGCATACAACTTCTGTTTTCCTAAATTTTCAACATTATAAACTAAGCAAAGAGAAAAAAAGACAAATAAATAGTTTTGTAGAATTATGTTCAGTCTCTGATGACCTCTCAGCTGAACTCAGCAGATCAGAATATTAGATTCCAGGTGCTGGCAACATCTGGACAGTGCTGAATCCCTGCTCAACCACTAACTTAGTTCCCTCTAACACCTTTCTCTGGAGATAAGAAGCATATACTCAAGCTCCTGGTCCTTTCAAACTCTTCCTGGCACCCCCATGCCTTCCCAGGATCAACTACAGCCTTCTCAGAGCCTGAAACTGGGAGCTCTAAGAGTTGTTTTGTTCTTTGAAGGCTGCAGTAAGAGTGACACAGACCCTCCTCAAAGAATTACCACAGTCTACACCCTGAAAAGAAACAAGCAACACAGAGGTTCCTGAACAACTACTAAAGCCTCCCTTACATTCCTACTGTAAGCATCCTTCTTCACAACCTCAGACCTCTGCCACAATCACATTTCAATCCCAAGACCTAATTTCTAACCTTAACATTCTCCATGATGATAAAGATCTGCTACTAAGAAATACCCTGTACTTCTACGAAATTCCAGCTCCTTCACACTGTTTCCAGAAGCATCAATAATCTCATGGAGACTTGCTACTAAATTAAACTCAAAATCCAAATACTTTGTGCTACAGTCAACCAAAAATTTTTGAATGTAAAGGTTTAAAAACATGATATTTCAAAATAATGTATGTATTCTCTGTCATTTGCCTCCTGCCAGACCCTTCCAGCAGATCTCAGTTAAGGCAACCACAATTCTCAATCCAGCAGATGTTAATAATCGCACACATTTTACTACATAACAAAAAGTAATGGTTATATAGTGGATTATTGATCAGAAGTAGCCACCCAATACAGCTACTACTGGTTGCCATACAGGAAAATTACAGCATAATCTATTATCGTCAACCTGATCACAGTTTAGAAGAATCAACTTCTAACGCTGCCTCTCGTCAGCAAACAATGCACACATGGTACACTATACTGGTGTCCCAAAAATATTACTTCCCTTTTTAAACAGGGAAAGAAAAAAACAGCAGTGAGCTACTCAGGATCCCAGGGGAACACAAGGGAAGAGCGATGAATGGAACTTCAGAATCCCTGTTTTTAATCAATTCATGTCATTATTCTCCCTCATCACAATTATCTTTTGTTGTGCAGTGCACAGAAGTCTAGAATCAGTCTGGATTTTCCAAAGCTAAACAGTACAATGGTTTCAATATTTTTTTCTTGAGATATATTTGACTTCGTAGGCATCAGAGTACTAACCTAATGAAGTCCATGTAAAAACAGTACACCAAAAAAATTGCGTGGATCCCTTTTGTTTCCTATCCTTAGGATAACTTTCTCTTTTCGTGATCAGAATAGATAAAAAAAGAACAGGAATTGTAGTCAAAGTTCAACTGTGTTTAACAGTGAACAGAAACACATCAAAGACAATACCTCCATGCTTCACAGAGTGTTTGCAACATTCAGCCAATGCATAACTACTGCTGAGAGAGACTAGAAAAGCAAGGTATTGGCAAAACAGTTTAGCAGGAGTCACAGACCTTATTCACCTACCCAGGCAATTACATGTGGGTATGATCTGTAATACCAAGCCAAAGGTCAGGTTTAAAAGGGAATGTTGGAAGAGAGCAGTGTTACAGCTTTCTGTTTGCACCATCCTCCTAAGTATAGGAACAGCATGAGGGAAAGTATAAGGTGCCTGAAGACAAGAGGCAAGTAATCAAAGCTGGCATCACTGGCAGAGCAGAGACAGGAGTTAGCACTGCTCATTTAATAAACCAGATGGAAAAGGATCTTCACCATTTATCCTTACCCTGCAGGAAGATCAAAGAATCAGTATTTGATGCAGCTAGATAGACATGATGAGAGAGGCTCAGGTGACTGACTGGATTTGAAAAGGAAAGCAAAGCTGGAGAAAAGGATTAGAGTAATCATAATGGCTACACATCGGAGGCAGAAAGCATTACTCCTACAAGGAAGAGCCCAGTGTTACTGTTGGCTATCAACATCAGGATATATTTAGAAAATAATTCTAAGCAATAATCGTGGAATTAGTGACTCTGACCCCCTAAGAACACAAGTCAAAATTTCTGCACCAAAAATCTCTAGTTGCATTACACAAACAGGCCTAGCTGATCCCACCTAAATGCCTGAACATACATCACCCTAGAGCTAACGCAGCCAGGTGAGACTGGGAAGACCACATTGAATGAAATAACATAGAAATATCCTACCATACTAGCAAGTTACAAGCACAACTATAGGAAGTAGAAGACTAGGAAAACCAGAGGTCTCCTACTGCTGGAAAACAATGCGACCATTCTTGTAAAGAGAAATCATAATATGTTGGAGCAAACAATATATCTGCCCACATTTAAGAAAACAAGGCAATACAAAATGAGGAAACAGTGCTTCCAAATCCTCTGCGTGCTTGGTGCATAAAGCAGAGAGATTATGGATATTAATGGTGGAATACCACCTTGGGTGTATTCACCAAGTGGCATCTATGTTTGTTTGCTTTTTTGTGTTACAGGTCATAAATAAAAAGTTACATACTGGAATAAAGCATTTTGTTGTACACATCAAACAGGTTTTAGATCAAATAAAACCAGTCAGTCCCTACACAAACTTGTTTTCACTTTCAGAAATTAGCAGCAAACCTTGACAAGAATACTTCAGATGTCCTACAGTACATCCAGCATGTTTCATACATTAAACATTAATGTACACATAATAAAATCATTCAGCAACCTGTAGGTGATTTTTTTTTAATAATACCCATATGTCAAGAACAATACCAAAAAGATCATGAAAAAGAATGAGCACTATAGGAAATGAAAACAATACTTAGTGGACAGTACGGACTGGAAAACCAGGACATGAGAATAATAAAACTGGATATGCAGACAAATCTATACAGTAGATCACAAATACAAACTGTCTCAGATCAAAATTAATTAAAAAAAAAACAACTGCGTTGTAGTATATCTTGAAATTACTAGAGTAATGCCAGTACATGTCAAGGAGCACAGTCCCTACTGTCAATACCTTTTTATTATTATTATTTATTTTTTAAATGGTATTAGAATTAGAATCATAGAATTATAGAATATCCTGAGTTGGAAGCAACCCATGAGAATCACCAAGTTCAACTGATAGCTCCTTGTCCCCCAGACACCAATTATGTACTATTCTGACACGTTCTGGTATTGCTGAATCTCTTCCAGTTGTCCAGAGTCACGTGCTCACAAGCTCTGGAGATAACCTCTCCAGATGAAATTCTCAGTGCTACACTTCCATGGAAAAAAACATGGAGGATTACAGCAAAATGAAATGACATTCTACAAGTTTCTCACTTCTTATCAGCAGCTAAGAAATAGACACACCTCTTGTGAAAATAATTTGCTGGCTTTCAGAATCCCTTTCAGAAATCTTAATCTGCAGTTCTGTTGTCAGGTTTTCCCTTTGTCCTCTATATTTATGGACTTCACATACTCGTGAGATGCTTGTCAGTTTAATCAGGAAACCCAAATAACACGAGCATTAAAACAGGATCTGTAACTGATGGAACAAGACACCATGATGATGCTAGGCAGTTCTGAACTTGTTAACGGGGTTTTCATAGGCACAGATATTCACAGAGACACAGAAGAGGCCAACAGTACTGAAGAATGCCAGAACTGATTAGGGTTAAATTAACAGGAAATCACAGAAAAGTGCTAAAATTCCCAGTGCCTGATTCTCAGCATGCACAGCTGTAACTCCTTACAGTTCAGTACAAGAAACTCAAGACGTGGCAGTTTTATAAGGTCAACATCTTTATATACGTGAACCAGCAATGAATGCAAAGGCAGAATGAAACTGGTTTTTTACATCTTATTGACTGTAGACTATTAGAAAAGGGCTCCATTTATCTTATAGATATGCAAGTTATCTGGCCGTCAACCAGGGTTTGCCCAAAAATGAGCAGAAAGCTTGCACTGCAGGATGTAGTCTAGCACATTGGCCCTCAGGGAACACAAGAAGCAAAGTAAAAATTAATGAATTGTCAGTCAGCAACATATTGAGACATCTTGTAGGGAAAGCCCCTAAGTGCAGGGCAAGAAAATAAATCCCACAGTACTCTGCCAGCTCATATCTCTAAGGGGAGCAAGACAACACAGTGCTATGAACATCACTAGAATCTTTCACAAGCTCAGTAGAGACTTACAAAACATGGTATGCTCTTATTTCCCCTTACTACACTGCAAATGAGCACTTTATCTTTGTTTTCTGGTCACTGAGGAGAACAAAAGAAAATATTGCTGTACTCTTTTACCATAGGATATTGTTCAAGAACAACCTCTCCCTGAAAGGTTTCCTACAAACAGTTTTTGCAGCTGTACTGTTGTTAAGTGCTAAGTGTTCACAGACAGCACTGCTTCCTGCTTCTTCCTTCACAATGCAGAATTTCCTACATCTCCACAGCTACTGCTCAGCTTCCTGCTGCCTTCATGTCCTGTGCACTCCTCAAGCCTGAACAAAGTGGCTAGAAGGTACTGCCTACTTATAAGAAGGCTTTTTATAGCAGTTCTACAGCATCAAAAGAGTGCATGTAGAGGAGAACCAGGCTGATTAGTTTTCCAGTTCCCTCAGAGATCAGTTCTAAACAACCTTGACCAAGACTGCATTCCCTCCCCCTCGACTGAAAGAAAATAACTCTTTTAGTTTGAAACCCTTTCCCTCAAAGTAGGGTCTGTTGTGATGGGACAAGGGGGAATGGTCTCAAACTAAAAGAGGAATGTTTTAAACTGAATATAAGGAAAACAGTTTTTACAGCAGGGATAGTGAAGCACTAGAACAGGTTACCAAGAGAGATAATGGCTGCCTCATCCTGGGAGACATCCAATGTCAGGCTGGAAGGGCCAAGCTGTAGGTGCTCCTGTCCATCGCAGGGGCTTGGACCAGATGGCCTTTAAGAGTCCCTTCCAACTCAAAAGATTCTATAATTCTATGATCCTCAGCCACCACTTTACCCCTGTAAGCATAAAACTCACCTGCTAGAGAGGAGAAAAGCCATCTGAAAACCAAAACGAGGCAATAGTAACAACAGGTTCTCTGTCACTACAATATGCTAATGAGCAAAGAAAGTTTATAGAGTAAAATAAATGAAGGCTTCAGATCCACAAGTAATACATGAAAAGTCTCTATATTCAGCCTTTCTGACAACTGCCAGCTCCCTGGAAGCACAATTGGACCACCAGTATCCAAATTACAGAGCATTGCAAGTGGTCAAGAAAAATCCCAGATACCAGCTGGAAAAAAGGTAAATTTAGTGGGCTATTTTTTTCACTCAAGGATTACAGAAAGTTTGCTTTTACACTCAAAGAAATGTCTCCTGTCCCAGACATCCTTTGGAAAACATTACTTCTGGAAACTTAAGTCAGTGAGTTTCTCCCTTTAAAACAGATCTTTCTCTGTGTTTTTCCTTGACAAAAAGGAAATCCAATTCCACCATTCCATCAAAAAGTTTTCAATAATAATGTTTGATTTCATATACTCATCAGCATCAAGGAGCCACACATAGCTGACAGGCAGTGATGATCATGGAACCATAGAATGGTTTGGGCTGGAAGGGACATTTAAGATCACCTAGTTCCAACCCCCTGCTATAGGCAGGGACACCTCCCTCTAGACCAGGTTGTCACAGCCCCAGCCAGCCTGGCCTTGAGTGCTTCCAGGGAGGGGGCATCCACAGCCTCGCTGGGCAACCTATGCCAGTGTCTCACCACCCTCACAGTAAAGAATTTCTTCCTGATATTTAGTCTAAATCAATCCTTTTCCAGTTTAAAGCCACTCCCCCTTGTATGGCTGCTACAAGCCCTTATAGAAAGTCTCTCCCCAGCTTTCCTAATGATCCCTAAGTTCATTTTTTGTGACATACAGAAAACATCAATTCAGTTCATGTCTCCTCTTAGAGCTACTATTTGACAATCACAAGCAACAACTTGTACCTGTGAAGTGATTCTTCTATCACACAAGACACGCCTGACCGCTATTCCACAAACGATTTAAAGTATCATGCAGACTACGTGTCTGTTTTGGAGGCCTCACAAGGTACATCACCACAGCCTTTCAGTGCAAATAGAGACTGAGCTTTTGATGTGATTCACCTGGAGTGCAAGTTCTGGATTCCGTTCTAGTGAAACTAAGCCAGAAGATGCACACCATCAGTGTACACTGCATGGCCCAACTGCTAATACATGCTCTGACTCTGTTGTTGCACCTAAAGTAATAAAGCTTTAATTGTGCTTTTTTTTATTATTATTAAACAGTCGGGGGGAAAAATTGTTTTAAAATAAGGAAAGGGTAAATTTGATTAGCGATCAGAAGGGGTTGAAGATCAAACAACAAATAAAATACTTTTTCTAATCCCAAGTGAACAAGAGACAAGAGTATTTCATTGATCAAATTAAGAGGAAAGCAGACATACAGATTAATTGAAATATATCCCACACCCACTGACTTGAGAGCCCAAGGCCAGCTTAGTCAGAATCAAAGTAAAATTGAGAGGACTGAGCAAAACCACAGGAAATTAACTCATATACCATATCTGCTAACAAGCCAAAAGCTAGAATAACTGCAGCTTCCTGAACATACACAGCACTAAGAAAGGGAAACAAACCTCAAGAGCACCCAAGGTCCTGATGTTCCGTGTACACGAAGTCTATGCACTTCGCCAGGGAATGTACGTGCCAGCTGCTCTCCAGTCATGCATCCCGCAGGCATCAGCAAATCCCATCCCTGAAGGCAACCAGATACACCACAGAGGCTGCATATCTTCTACAGCCTAGATCATGCAGTTACCAGGATGCTATCTCAGGGTAAAAGAAGTGTGTAAAAGAAGGGGAAACAGAGGAAAGTGAAGGAAAAACTTACAAGAACAAATTATACCAAAATCCCATTTCATTTTGCATATATAAAACAATTCATTATTTTCCTTTCAATGGGTATCAGATGCAACAAACAAAAATCAGTTAAATTCAAATGCCCAAGAAAAGCTTTTTTTTTTGTAATTGAAGAAAATAAGGATGGTCAGTCTCATGCTTCAACAGATGGTGTTACTGAAGAAAGTGGTGGCAAACTTAACTCCTACTTAGTGCGACCAAGGTTTATCTGTTCACAGAAACTGCTTTATTAAATACCTAAAATAAAATTAAAAGGTAGCAAGCAAGGAGTAGTTAGCTGCAGAGCTGCTGAAATTACTTGATGATGCAGGTTAGCTTTTAGAAATGTACTAATAGCTGGTGACCCAGGCCATTTAACACAAAAGAGAGGCAGCCTTGTAGGGCACAGTGACATATCTTACCTGCTTGACTCACAGACTCTGATACAGGGAAGAGAATACAGGTCTCCTCAGCTAGATTCACACACAGTGCTGGAGGGTTGCTGAGGGACTCTCCTACAGCTCATGAGTAGGATGGACTTATGTCAAACTGACTCCCTCATTAATAAAGAACTGCTAACATACAGGCTATAGCCCAATGCTTCTCTGGAGTGCTCGCTAGCTGAAATTCAATTTTGTTTAAACACAGCAGTTAAGAAAGACTCCTAAGATGGCAGCAAAATTAAATTTACTGGCACACGTGGTGGAAGGAGGGGCAGAACAGGAGGGAAAGGAGCCTCTGGGACACCTATCATAATCAGAGGGTATAATACTTCAATGAAAACACACCCGTTTTAAAGGCCAAATGCAACTCCTTGCTAAAAACAAACAAACAAATCACCCTCAAATACAAGCAGAAGAAATCCTATCAAAACTCCTGTGCTATTCCAGACTTCAGAAAACTTGACAAAAAAAGTAGAAGTCGAATGTCTCCACGAAACCCTTACTTTCCTTAGACGCAGAAACCTTCCACAAAACAAGGAAGCTTCACATCTGGAACCAAGGGCAGCAGACCAAGCATTAGCATTAGGAAGAGGTGATGTGGTAAAAAGTCACTGTGCCAGCACATGAGAGCCAAGAAATGACACTGGTGTTGCCAGAGAGATCAAGAAGGGAATGAATTGTTTACAAAGCAGTGAAGAATGAAAAGAAAAGCAGTAGAGGAAAAGAAAATGCCAGATACATTTTTGAGGGTACAATGTGTATACACAAATGGTATATGTTACCATATATGGCCAAAGCAGATAAAACAACTGTGGTAAAAAAAAATGGGAAAAAGAAGAGAAAGTTACAGCGTTATGACATTATCTAATCTGTGGCTCTCAAGGAACAGAAAGATGTTGTTACAGTTTCAGATCGATACCAGCACATTGGGCACAGGACAAATGTAATAGACTGTTTTAACAGCAAACCTATCTACTGCCTTGCTTATAAGGCATTCTAAAAACTTACAGCTAGGAAGTAAAAGAGTAGGCTCACGGCTACCTTATCACAATCACATTTTCTAACTCTGTTTTGTAAACTGACTATTTTTGCTATAATGTCCACTACAAAGTGAGAAACACTCATCAGTTCACTGCACACAACAGCAAATGTACATATTACACACTGTAATTTGTACCAGACCATTAATCACAGTACAGTCAAGCTACTAAAGCCAAAAAAAGTCAACATCCTGGTTTCTGCAAAAAGCCAAATACTATGGATACTGTTGATTAGTTACAATAATATGTGTTATTTCAGAAGGATCATTAAAAGTAGTTCTGGTTCTGTTACTCCTGACATGTGGATTTTAGTGTTTTCACCACCGAATTGCCAACACTTAGGAATTTGTTACTGGGAAAAAGGTTGTCATAAACATAACATTTGCAAGGACAAGCAAAATTACTTACTTGTTGCTATGTCTTTCTCTTAAGTATCAAAACTCATTGGTAACACGATACCTATGAAGTAGCAAGAGAACCATCCTACTCTAACAGAAAACATTGACAATTTCAAGATCTCTCCTAACGTGACAGAACAACTGGACAACACAAGCCATGTAACTACCCTCCTCCCCTAACAGGCCGTAGGCAATCTTATTTCCTAGTCAATTAGCATTTTGTCCTAACCCTAACCCAATTCAGCCCTTGAAACTTGACAACAAACCACTATCAGTGATGAAATGGCAGCAGCACTAACCGAAACAAAACAATGTTTAAGTTCATTCCTTCCTGCTCTCATTCAGACTCAGTGTGCCCAAGACTCTAAGCAGTTTTATGCTCTTCACAGCTATAGTACCATGCCTTAAAGAAAAATATGCTGCCCACATTACCTCTGCCTCAAAGGTTCCCTTCAGGATCCACAGTTTTTGCCCTTGACAGCATGGTAGCTGCTTGCCAACTCTGGACCAAGGAACAGTCAGTGAGCTGCCAGTAAGAGAACACTGATTTCATTCACTCTGGGATGTTACCAATTCCATCCTGTCAGTAAACTTTAATAACCTGCCTTAATAAGCCTAAGATGCTAATTTACTAGACTGTACTTGTTTTTAACCTACCAATATTGTTCACATTGGAAGATCACCTAGAAATTACATCATGAAGGGGTTTGAAGGGGTTTTCATTGTTTTAGCCAGCTTAATCTGTTGCAAATAGAGTGACAAAAGGCCCTGCACAAAATAGGTTGCAGTCTGTAAAAATAAAACAAAATAAAATACACACACTAAAAAGCACACTGATACAGCTGATGGAAAACTGTGAAGTTGTGCCCTTCAGTGACCTGAGAAAATTGTGACAGTGAATATTAGGGGGACGCTTTCTTCTAATATGCTTGCTTTGGAAAATTGCCATAATACCATTATCAGTTACTCATACATTGGTACACATGTGGACAAGGGGCACTCCAAAGAGAAGGTCAACAAAGTAGTAGTGTACAAACTGGAAGACTGCAGGACTTTCTTTTGCAGTACTAAGAAGCCTTTCATCAGCTCTTTACCTTTCATCTCTCACCCTTCTAACTTGCTGTTCCCTCCAGCAATGCAGCATTTGCCATCAATCACTCCAAAAAGCAGCTCCAGCAAGCAGAGCCCCAGACACTGGCAAAGGAGAAGCACCACATTCCAGCCAAGTCCACAGCACAGCTGAAGACTGGCAAGGGGACACAAAGAGAGAACAGAAGAAAACACAGGAGGAGGCAGAGATGCAGGAGAATCCATACTGCCTGCAGCAATGCTTTTCCTGACAGAAACACAACGCACAGATCTGTGCATCACTGCGTGGCAGAAGTGACAGACCAGGCCTGAATACCACTCTTATTACAGGGAAAAGTAGATTAACCAATTCCTCCTCCCTCACTAAAAGAAATCCCTAAGAGAATGTAAGTGTAGAAAGGACAGAAAGTACAATTCATGAAAAAAGTGCTTATTGGCAGCATCTAAATTTGAAATTGCTTTTGACACCTCAGCTCACAGCACAGATTAAGCATTCAATGCTTCTAAACAAACTCACATTTGGCAACTACTTCTCTCTTCTCATTCAGTTCTGAAATAACTGTAATGCAGTCTTCAGATCTCATAAACAGGCTTTACTACCTTGAGCCTCTGCCACTGTTTCTCATCTCTAAAATTTCCATTACATTTTAAAATACACTTCCTGAAACAGTTTGGCAAACAGAAGATGCAAAAAGTAGCTTTCAAATGAATACCTCTGCAGGGTGCCAGAAATAAGGACTGGAAAGATCAGAGCTCAGATCATCTTCTGGTTTTCAGACAATCAACAGGTCATAGATTACAATGTTCTCTGATGATAACAAATAAGACTATTTTCAAAAGATACTTTTTGTTCATAAAAGTGTTTTTTGAAATATATTCCGCTCTCTGTTCAACAGTATTAGATTTATTAGAGCATTATTAGTACTAGAAAATATATTGCAAACTGCGACATTTGTGGAGCACTAATATAGTTTGGACAGTAGCTGAATTGAAAATACTTTATTTTCAAGAAAGCAATTTAAGCAGGTAATGTCAGCTTCTTTAGGGGCATATGAAGCACATAAAAATGTTATAAAGCAACAACATCAACAGCTTAGCACATGATCCAATTCAGTTAGTCGGCATTACTAACTAGATCAGCCCCAGCTCTCTCAATCTGCCCTTATAGGAGAGATGTTCCATCCCTTGGATCATTTCTGTGCCCCTCCTCTCGATGTGCTCCAACAGGCCCAAGTCTCATACTGTACTGAGGACTCCACATCTGGACACAGTACTCCAGCTGAGGCCTCATCTCACAGAGCAGAGTGGCAGAATCACCTCTCCCACCCTGCTGGCCACACGTCATTTGATGCAGCCCAGGATACGGTTGGTTTTCTGGGCTGCGAGGCCACAATGCTGGCTCATGAACAGCTTGTCATCCACCAGTACCCGTGCATCTCTTCAGAGCCACCTCATGTAAGGGGTTTTGTTGCCAGACAGTTAAGCTTTCCCTCTGACATGGCTTTAAATACGCAGCTGCCTTCCACCACACAGGTTCCTGCTCAGCCTGTAGCTCAAGTTCCAACGGGTGGGCAGGGAGATGTTTCTGCATCATCCACAGCCCTCAGTTCAGCTCTGAGCCCATGTGATCTCTCATCTCAGCCTGCAGGCTGTTGAACAAAGCCCATTGCAGGCATTAAGCTCACCAATAACTGTGTCACATTTTAAAAATGCTATGTTAATAACAGTGTGTACCTGATGGCTGGACTCTTTATTTTATCTCTGTGCCTCAACTTGTGCTCTTCAGCACAAGTGAGCATTTTAAGTATAAGTTTCCAGAGTCAGAAAAAATTTTCAGATAAAGAAAGGAATTCTCCTACCAATCAGAGAACAAAACAAAAAGCTTATTTCAGAAGTAAAACTATATATGATAAGTAGGTAATGTACTAAGACATCTAAAAATACAAGGAAACATGGTTTCAGCCTATAATATTTAAAGAACAGAGTAAGAATTACCAATCTTCTGAAGTGTTCTGAATTAATGGTGCTTGAAGCAGACTACTGTTTCATCTATTACAAGCCAGCCTAGTGCTGGGAAAATTACCAATACAGTAAAAACTGTGCACATACGCTCCAGTCAAATATACAGCTATCACGCACATGTTGTCACCACAGACATTTGATTTTGATTACTTCAGAATATTCATAGTAGCCTTGAGAATACAGGAAGTTCTTTAAAAATCACACAATTTGGATCAGTAACAAAAAATGAAAACATTTTGAAAGAATGACAAAGCACAGGGGAAAAGAATATTGTGCAGCCAATAGTTTCAAAACTGAACACCCACTCATAACTGGCAACATTTAAGTTGTATAAAACAAAAATGCCCACCAAGAAATGACATGTGTGAAGTAAAGGCTGAAATGTGAGACGCGGGGAGGAAAGAAAAAAAATGCTTACCTAGCAATAGAAAAAGAAGCAACTGATCTAATGAGGGATGCCACTGCTCCAACCTTAGCAGCTTCCACTGCTCCCAGTGATCTGTACTGCACAGTTTCCCCATAACTGATGAAAGGTTGGTTGTAGACAACGATCTTCCCCTTGGCCTCTTGAGCTCTTCTGTGCAGTTCATCAAAAGAGGCTACCACTATGACTTCTGCTGTAATTCCTGAAAGAAAGCACCATAGTGATTTTACAGTTTTCTTACAACTCTCCAAAAGCCAGTTTTAAAGGACAGAAAAACATGGGTTGTACAGAATACAAGAAATCAGACACAATTTCTTACTAGCAAAGGAAGAATATGTTAAAAGTTTCACTGGGGCGGGTACTAAATAGCTGTAACAGCACCCTGAACCAAGAACATGCAGTACCACACTTGAAGGGCACGAGGGAGACATGGAGGGAATTCTGTCCTCTAAATGTGCTTTAATGCCTCACTGCAATCATTAACAGAATAAAAACATTTGCAAAAGCTGCCTATGGGATTAATAAGAAAGACAGAATTGTTTTGCCACGTTGCTAACCAACTTAGCTTAGCATCAGACACATGAAAGCATATATTTATAGACTAAAACACAAAATTATTAAATCCATAAATGAAAAGAAACTAAAGCTTTACAGTTTAAAAAAAAATATGTTGCAGCATGACTATAAATGTAAAAAATAAATAAATAAAAGCTTCATATGTAATTCAGAAGAATACCACAGCTCTACTGAAGTTTTTTGGGAGTTTTCCCAGGAGCCCATGTTTCCCAGCTGTAATACAGGAACACAAGCAGGTACTTCTGGAAAACTATTAACACATGCTAAATTACATCCCACCCACCTGTTTGTTTTTAATATTTGAAATAATTTTAAATAGCTACATTATCTTGTTCAGTTAAAAAAAAAAAAAGGAATTCACAGATAATTAGCTTTTTCCAAAGCTAGAGAATGCTTCTATCTTGTCAGAACATTAATTAGGGAGCTCTATTTCATGCCATTTAAAAAGTAATTCATTTAAATGATCACTGTGTTTAAAATCTGATTTTGCTGACTGATTACAGAGATAGCAAGGTGGGCTAAGACTTTTCTTCCAAATATAGCATGGATGCCTGAAATTTTAGTGTTGCACATTTCACCTAATAGCCAAAAAATAAATCAGTGACAATTTAAACACAAAGGTCTAGTAAGGATTTGTCGAACTATCAGATTTGAAAAAATAAATGTTTCTCCTTGAAACTATTTTTTTTCTTTTTTTCTTATTTTTTGTATAAGTTTTACAGAGTTTAGCCTTTTATTTAGAACTGTAATACATGAAAAGGACAGAGAAAAATACATCACCTTTCCTAGCATCTATATCCAGGCCCGTGGCTTCTTCAAGATCAAATTATAGTATACTTCAAAACGTTACAGAAACTCTCACACAAAAAGTCTGGTTTCTTAAGAGTGCATGAGACAACAACTGCTGCAGGGAATGCTAGTGGATTTTAGCTACAGGACTAACCTAGCATGAGAGCTGTAAAAATTTTAACCAAATAACTATTTAGATTCTTAGCTTTACAAGAAGAAACACCAAAAACCATAGCAGAGAATCACCTTCAAATTCTACCTCGTTGTTGTTGGCAGGGAGGTGAGAGTGCTTACAGACTCCACCTGTGTCTACTGAACTGGAGGTCCCAGTGCCTACTAAGGAGCATCCTTCTGGCAGAATCGTTCTGCAGATGGAGCTGCCACTGGAAACAGGGCCAGCTACCTGCAAAATCTCATTTTCCACAAGAAAATTCAAGGCCTCAGTAGGTTGATGCTGCAATCTGTGATTTATACCAGCTCTTGCTGCAGCTGAGCTGCTCACCCCAATGTTCCACTTGAGTCATGCAGCATTGCACTGGGAGGACAGACATTGCATTGCTGCCTGTTCAGCAAAGGAAGCAAAGAGTGTAAGTGGTTTTGGTGCTGCTTTATTGCATTAACAAACACCCACTCTGGATGGTTTTTAAAGAATGCCATAGGCAGCTAGCAACTATCTGTAATATCTGAGAAGTGTCATGGACCAGCACATTTACCACCCTGCCCTGCAGACAGGCATCAGGAGTTCATGCATGGTGTTCTATGCGAGTTAAAATCAAGGATAAGAGCTGAGACCTCCATCCCAGGGTCTCTGCTTCTCAGTGTTCCCAAAGCAGCTAAATAAAGCCATCCTTTAACAAAATAAAACAAAGGTTCTCTCTGCAAATTTAACTTAAATGACTGCATGTTATATGTAAAGCATCAATTACTGCACATTCCATAACAAAATGTTCACTGGTGTAACTTCTGACTCAATGTCTCATTTGTATTTTAGCCCCATTTGATTCCATTTCAGCCTCAATGACAAGTACAGTGTTTAAACAAATACGTGAACACACACATAAAACCCCCTAAGATTTCCAATGAAAAGGCAGAAATGAAACAAAAAGCCCATCAGTTTCCCTTAAAGGAGAATGAATTGGTCCCTCTGAAAAAGAGAAGTGTCTCACCACACTGAGCCTTTAACCAAACCAACCAAACTCTTTTCTTTGCATCTCCCACCACTCCAGTGCCCTACAGCTCTGCTCCTCATCTCTAATGCTCTTCTGTTCCTTCCTTACTACTGTCATTACCTGATGCAGAGCTTGGCTGTGTGGTATTGAACAGAAGCACTCAGAAAACCTATTTTAGGAGGGAGCTGAACTGCCTTCTTACTTAGGCAAAATACAGAGACTATCACCTGCACATCCCAAGAGATGAAAAACATCTGGGAGTTTACTTAGCTAACTGCGTGAAGCCCAGAAGACAGAATTCTGAACACAACAAATTTGGCTGACAGCTTGGTTCTCACCATGTGAAAGATCATATTTGTTGGGTTGGCCAGTGAGCAGAAGAATCTGCACAGTGCTACGGCTTTCACTTCTAGTATTAACCAGTAATGCACTAAGCCATTTCTGAGAACTGAGGTACAGGAAAAATGTTAATGACAGGAAAAAGCAATGAACTGAAGTACTACAGTCTTCTGTACACAGAAGTGTATGTTTCTATCTGAACACTTGGCTAGGCCACAACGTTGGTCACACTGCCAATTGAAATAAATGGCACTGCATGCATTAGCAAGGTCTGAAACTCTTCACAGGCAGGAGGAAGGTGAGATGGATTACAGTTACTCTTCATTAGCTACAGAAAGTCCAATAATATGTATTTTAAAAAAGCACCCATAAATCAGCCATCTGTACTGCTGCCATACGTCAGAAGCCTCATTTCTTGGCATGAACAGTTCTATCAGGAGAGCCATCTCCCAGCACCTGCTTACCTGCCAGCAATGATGCTAGAATTAGATTAGTTCAGAGGGCAACTTATCATTAAGAAATTTTAGTACCTGGAGTTATGCGTCTGTCTGTATTAGTTACAGGTTTCAAAGAAGAGCAAGAGAAAAGGTAAATCCGCCCTATCATCACAATTTAAGAATTGATGAATTCCTAACAGAACAGTTCAATGGAAACTTCATATAGAATATTGTTGACATTCTTGGCCACACCAGGGCAAGACATGGCAAGATTTTAATGCATCAAGCATCACCAATTTCTGAGATTTGGGAATCCAGCCTTTCTCAGTTTTAAATTATTACCATCCTATAGTTCTTTAAATGTATACAAATTTGACCCAGTTAGTTACTATCAGATGCTGTATTAAAAAAATAATTTAGCTAAGTCAGAAAGAAGTATCATTTGCATACCATTTAATCTTACTGTGTAGTACACTGCTGATCACTCAATTAACGCCGATATTACTTTTTTCTTTTCTCAGATTTCTCCATTTCCACTTCAATCCACTCACAAAACTGCTGAAGGAACCAGGAACCTGCTGCATCAAGGTATGTTGAATTCCAGGCTGATTATACCTATTATCAGGTAGAACTCTCAAGCTTTTGTGACTAGATGATTACAGTTATACTTCTGGAGCTGGAGGGGAAATCGTAGCGTCAGATTTTTGGTAGAAGAGTGAAAAGGCAAATTTAGCATTGAAAAATAAATAGGGTAAGGGACTTGCCAAGATATACTATCAAGGGTTAGCATCCCTAAAATCAGCCCAGAAAACATTTTTCCCCTCAACTACATCTTAACTCTTCAAAGTTTGACCTTTATCTTAAGGTCTGAGGTCTTTTTTCTTCCTGAATTCATGCCACACTAACCACAATAGGACCCTGCTCCAGCCGAGTTTGTTTTGTGCATTACTAGAAGAAAGAACTCTTTTTCTCTTTTGTGCACACCTGCCAGGGCACAGAAGGAGCAAGGCAAAGACCTTTGGTGCATTTTCTAAAGTAAACAAAAGTGAAACTATTCTGCAGAGTCACTCAATGTACAGTGTACTTAAGCTCATCACATTGAATGTACAGGAGAAGACTTCCTTGGATTCCTGGGAAAAGCAAAGGATTACACAAAGTTATCACTTAGCAAGGGGGCCTGTTTCAAATGCTTTCCAGTGGAACAGCTTTCAATGAAAAATTAACTAGTATATGCAATTCTGTAATTGTAAGCTACGAATAAGAGCTAGAACCCATCACATTTGTATATATTTTTGTAAGAATGTTGCTTTTGAGCTTTCTCCGGGAAGTAGTTCAGCTTGCCCCAAAGGTTCCAGAGAATTCAGCAAGATTTTCAGAAAAACAAACCCAAATTCTAGGTCCACTCATCAAACTAAGGTTTGATGTCTGACTAAAGCAAATGAAAGATTCACATCATCACACTCCTCCCTCTCTCAAAAGCTATTAGCACTGACTGAAAACTTAAAATACTCTTGACTCCAAGCAACATCTTTGCTCTATCAACACATATCAATGTGTTGAAAACAATTGTAAAATATTTGCTCTTTTCTTCGTATTAACTAAAATTATGAAATGAAGAAGAGTGGTATTATCGGAAAATATTACTTTGTAAAATATGAATATGCTTTTGGAAAATGTGATCTCACCAACTCGGTGGAGCACAAAATAGAATTACTTCACAAAACTAAAATTACATAGGAGAGTTATCCAAAAGGATGAGGCTCTTCAGTGCTTTTGCACAGCCCAGAGACTAAATGTATTACTCAGTCCTTTAAGAAGACAGGGAGAAAAATAAACAGTATATAATAGTTGTGTTTTCAACAAATATGTCTACAATTTCCAGCAGGTACTGGACCTTACCAGAGCAGCTTGGTTTCAGTAACATGTAGCTTACTGTGCAGTAGTAAATCCTGCAGCAAGAAGGCTGCATTTGATGCCCAACACAATGCCCTGGGAGCCAGCAGAGAAAGGCAGTGGATGCACAAAGTGCTGTTACAGCAGCACTGCAGCTGATGCTCCCAGGGCAGCCCTAAAAAGGACATGAGCATGCTATACATCCTGCAGAGAGAGTCAGGCGTCAGAAAGCAGGACCCAGAAAGACCAGCTGCTGAACATGCCCATGTCCAAGTCAGCAAGAAGCACTGAGAGCAACCCTTCCCTTATAAGAGAGATGCCAGTCATGGTAGGCTGCTCCTTGGGAGTGAAGTGGCAGCCATCTCATTGTGCACACATCTCCCGCGCATTCAGAAAACCACACACCATTAGTGTGAGGCAGGAGCTTCAGCCTGAGTTTCCCAGCTGCCAGGAAAGCATCGTAAGTTCAGTGATACCATAAAGAGCCATGATCTGCAGATTAATTTCTCTGCTGCTACTATTCTGTACAGTTCACGTGCATATCCATTACAGCAGGGACTAGAACCCACATCCTTTCCAGACAGCATCTTCACCCCAAACCACAGAGATACTCCCATCCTCTAAATGTTCAGAATGCCACCAGCCTAACTTCTGTTCCAGATGCCAAGCCACTGAACACCATGGCACCAAAAGTCCTTAATGAATAAGAGCTTTTACATTCCAAGAAAAACAGCAGCATTATTATCACAGTGTTGCTCTAAGAAATGACTAAAGCAACCCAGGCATCCATGACTTAGTCTCATGGTCTCCAAACATGAATCAATTGCACCCTATGCACTGAAAAGCAGGGATTCACAGAAGGTAGGAGAGCTTTGTCTTGCACCTTTCTCTCAAGTTTCAGACTCTCGCTCACATCACCAAACCCTTGATCACAATGGGTACTCAAGCCCATTCCTTCTCCTTGGAGATCAGTGGTCACCTAAGAATCTGGAGGGTAATTTCTCTGTCACACATCAGAAACGCCTTTTTCACCAGCCTTCCGTTAATCCACTTGAGTTTCCTAATCCATTTCACACTGAGAACTGAAGCTAGAAGGTCAGCATTAGGAGAAAATACATCAGACAGGACTGAGGCCAGATGACTACTTTCAGCAGCACCCCTGGCTTAAAAAGACAGAGCCTAAGGCAACTACACACTCCTTCAGCAGCTTCAGGATACACTATCATCCCTATTTTATAAATAGCACTACGGAATTAAATTCTTATTTTGTAAGTGGCAAAACTCCCACTATTTTCTGTAAGAGCAGGACTGGACCAAATGTTGTTGATAGTTAAACAAAAAATCCCACAACTCCAACAAATAAACTAGGAAAAAGTCTGCCAATACATCATTTTTATATTCATATAATTTCAGTTTCACTGCTACAAACAGTACAGAGAAACCAGAGGACATTCCTTTCTAGGGGAGGCACTTAGGGCAGGATGCATTCTGGGGTTTATTCTCCTTGTCTGTATTTCTTTAAAATGAAATGTCAGGGTCAGACAGCCAACAGGAAAAATAAAGTGCATTTCAAAATACATGAAAAAAAAATATGATTTCTTTGATACTTTATGGTCAAGCATCTGCTAAACTACCATTTTTCCTCAATTATGGGATCTTCAAAGCAACAATTATATTTGTTTTCCTCAAAATTTTGGGGATATAATTAGCACTACCAGAAATCAACACAACCTCTCCCTATATATATCTGCATGTTTTGCCAATGCTGAAACACTAGAAATGAGACAAGGACATTGACTAAATATGGTAAACCTCCAGTTTCTCAGCCCCCTAAACTGAGCACTTTCTAACATTTAATCCTGTTTGTAAACTAGGAACACGTTTCTCTGAGGTGGTAACCATTTTCAGTCTCTGCTGACTTCTAGAAATCCAGGTCACTCTGCATTTCATGTTTCTCTTCTCCCCAACAGTATGACAAGCACAAAAGTTACTCCCTCACTGTAACAAGATCAAAGGAAGAAAAAACTTCCTTTTTGACCCAACAACTTCAAATCTTGGGATACATTAAAAGGGAACAGAGGTGCTTTTTGTGTTTTGTTTTGTTTCCTCTTAAATAAAAATTCTAATCTTTCCTGCCCTGCCCTTTTTGTTGTACAAATCAGACTGAATCTGGAAATTTGACATCTGGGTACATTGCCCAGTCCTGAAAAAGAAGATACAGAAACATGCATTTTATCTATGAGATTACAAGGTACCGAGAAGCCTCCTGCACATCATCAGAACTGTCTCAGCCTCCAGTGAGCCAAGCAGCTTGGTGTCAAACTCATATCTGGGCCAAAGTGGACAAATCCAGGCAAATCCAAGAAATGGAAAAAGTTCTGTCTATGTCCCATATGGTTTTTAGTCCCAAAGGCCTGGGTTAGATAGAAGACCAGCAGGAAGTGAAACACTCCTTTTATCCAGAGTCAACACTGGCTCAAGGTCCAAGGCTAAAATACTACTACTGCAGAGGGCTTCCTGATTCTTTCCCCAAGTATTATGGATTTTTTTCCGTGTATTTGCAGCATACATTGAAATGGAAAGTGAGCAAATGTAGCACGTGCTCTGGTTATTTGGCCACTCTTAGGAAAGATGGGTTTGAATTTCCATAGACAGAAGGGAAAATGAACCCTCTCTTTCCAACATCCAAATCCAGGTTTCTAACCACTGTTACAGTACTGCCATTTCAATAAAGAGCCCTTCAGACTGCTAGCTCTGGGAGCAGAGCTTGATGGGCACACAGGGACTGTGGAGTCCAATATGAAACATTCAACACTCATGAAGAGCAGCTGCTTTTAATCCTTCTGCCAATGCTTCTTACCTTCTTAGCTCATCAACTCTCATGACTGGTGGCACATAATGGAACAGGAGGAATACATAACATGCCTGAGAGGATGCAAAAACAAGAAACAGCTTCTCATGCCTACCATTGGGCAAGGGGAGTCACCCCCTCTTGCCTTCGCATTGACTCTGACAGAGTTCAGCAGTGCTGTCCTCTGGACATCAGCAGGGATCAGCAGTGCCAAGGAAGGGCTCTGTCAAGGCTTTACAGACAGCATTTTGTAAATCGAGGTGTCTGAAACGTAACCCCATGGGAATACGGGGATTTGAACACACAACCACCACTAAGCTAACCCCTAACACCTTTGGGATCACCTGTCCCGTCCACAGAGCACAGGCACTAATGGCCAGACCCACAGAGCTGCTATCTTACAGCCAATGCTCAGCATCCCTCTGGCACAACCACACGTGGCTGATCTGCATGACCTCACTCAGTACAGCAACAGCAGGGCTATGCCAGCAGAATCAGCAGTAAATTTCTTGTATCTAGTTGCACTATTTTGATTACAAGATGACTCACGTTCCCACAGATTCTTGGCTAAAACAAGAGAAATCAGATATTCCCTGACTGAGGGAAATGGTTCAAATATTTTAAATGCACTCTATGGCAACCGCCTATCTCTGTTTCTCAAGAACAGGGCAGAGTGACAATCGCTGGCTGAAGTATAAGGATATGGGAATAAATTCCTCAGAAGCAATGAAGCAGTGGTTTCAAAAAGCCTACATATGTGATCTTCACTCCATATTTAAGATGAGGTGTGTTTTAGGGCTTCTGAGCAGCACACCTCCCAGCTCTCAGCCATGGAGGCCAGAGGCTTCCTTTGGCCTTTCTGTCAGTTTGTGGCCACTCAGACCCCAGAGCACGAGCCAAGGGCTCACCAGGGCTGGCAATCCTGTGGGCACAGCAACCTGCCACAGCTCACACACAGCTAGACAAGGACTGAAGAAACCTGAAGAGCCATGAACAATAGGGCAGATGGACTCCACCACACATAAGAAGTTGTCTGCTCTTTGGGAGAGAGTTGACTGCCATGCAGCTTTCTCACACCAATATGTACGCCTCTTCAGAAACATGGTTGATCTTGAAGGAAAGAAAAAAGGTGAGGAAGAGAGATTATGCTGTATTTCTAGCATCCAACAGTAGAAACCAGCACTGAATAACAATATTCAATCATTAGAACAATAAGATGCTTAAAAACAAAGAATGAAGGATCCCATTAGCCACTATAGCACTGTTAAAATGTGTAGATTTTGCATCTTTCTAAATGGAAAAAATGAAACAAAAAGTGCAAACGCAGGCAAGTGCAAGTGACTGCACAGCTGAGGAAGGGCAGCAGCAAGTAGACTTCCCAGAATGTGAAAACGTTCACCAAGATTAAACTGCAGATTCTCTTTAACACGTTCAGTAACACTTGCCTAACACCAAAACAACATTTTAATTTTAGCTTGCTTTTGAGGAAGCCTGGAATAGGAACGAAGAGGATATCAAGTAAGCTGTAGGTTTAACCTTTGCTGTAAATATTCTACTGAAGCACTAAGCCTCAGACATAAGATACACAGATATTAATGGTTTCAGTTGTTTTGCATTTTAGGCACATTTACCTCAGTAAGGCATAAATCCCACCAACAAAACTTACAGCAGCAGTTTCTAAGAGCAAGTAAGATTTACTCCAAACATATCTTAAACGTCCCCATTTCATTTTGTCATATTTTGTAGGGCTATGCATTGTTTTCTAAACAAAACAGCTTATATGCATAATTTGTTTCATTTCAAACAGAAAACTCACTATCAGAAAACATGGACAATTTATAAGAAAATTATGAGTATAATGCTACCTTTTATGTGCTAAATCCATTTTCTTATAAAGGAGCATTATATCATTTGAAGCCGACTAGGAATAAGTCTACTGTTATTTATGCAGAACAGCCACAGAAGGTTCTACACAGCAATCCTGAGAAAGCCCCACACTCATCTGTACTAAAAGACAATCTTACAAGTTGGTTCATTAGCAAGCAAGATAATGTCTGAGGGCTGAAAAAAACTTGTTCCTAAGTAGCGCATTATTTACGATCTACTAAAAGACAACACACCTTTCAGCAGCACGTGCCAAAAACACATCCACGTAAGCCTGAGACAGCAAGTGGAAAGGAGAAGGAGGAGGTGGGGAGAAGGAAGGCAGACAGACACCAGTTGCCTTGCTTAGCAAGGGGCTGACACTTTGCAACCTCAGCATGAGATTCTCCTCCTTTCTGACATCTTTCTTTTTTCTTGCCAGAGTGGATTACTGAGCTTGTCAGGGCAAAGTATGGAAAGAAGAGCAGCAATCAGTTGTAAGGCTCAGCATCCCACATAGAAGGGTTTTCTCTGCCCCCACCATCCCTCCCCTCCCCCCCCAAAAAAAGGAACAGCCAGATAAGCCCAGATCATAAGGTCAAGGTTACCCACCATCCTCAGTGGAGAAGCAGAATGTTAGCCAAGAAGTTCTTGTGTTAAAGAAAAAGATATGGATTTAAGGGTCAGGCATCAGTTGGAATTTTACAGCTCCATTCAACCAAACTGAAGAAAACCAAACCGCACCACAACCACGTCAGGCACAGAAGTACTGGTAAATTAGCATCTTGTCTTGCAGAACAATGCTAACAGGAATTAAACTTCAGTTTTTCCACTGAGAGAAAACACTGCTGGAGGTACAATACAATTTAGCATTAAAAAACAAGCATTACCTTCTGGAGGAGTTGCAACACTGCTCCCAAGTCCCAAAACGGCAATGCTGTGATTCCTCGGTTCCAGCATCATCGCAAACTCTTCTCCTCTTTCCCAGTGAGGCACTTTCACAGGCTCCAGGTGCACATTTTCCAGCCCATCTTTCAGCAGGGCACTGTACATATACCTGATGGCTGCATCTAGATTTTTTGAACCACTTAGTCTAGGTCCTATGGTATCAGCAAAAACAGCTAATCTGTCATAAGATCTGTTCTGAGCTTTTCCATATACAGCAAGATCAATAATAGCTTTAGCAATATCGTAATAGCCAGCTATCTCATTTCTAATGTCTTCAAATGCTTTTGGGTAATTGCCATCTCTGCTCAAAGATTTGCCAGCATATTGTGGCAATAAATTCATGAAAAATATTAAGAAGAGGTATTTCATTCTTTCTCTCTTTTCTTCTCCACAGATGGCCTGTTGGAAGAGAGAAAAAGAATATAAAAAATTACACTTATCAGCAATAGTCTCTCTTGTTATTTGGATTGGCAGACAAACCAAAATGAAAAGTAATCAGTTTATCATGAAAATGCTTTGATCAGAACTGTCAGGAAAGTACAATCAGCTTGAAGACACAATTATTGAAAGCAAATGAAAAAGATACTTAGACAACTGGACACAATCTTTGTTGTGGTCTTCAGAAATGTTTGTGGAATGCAGCATCACTTTAAACAATCATATCCTTCACTGAACAAAAACTCTGAGCTGCTCCCCTCCAATAGGAGTTCTGTAACTTCTTTCTGCTAGAAGCAAGACTTGCCAGAAGTGCTGAATTCAACGTCTTCACACAAAACATCTGGACAAAAATATTTCTTAAACCATTCGTGAATAAAACTGCTTTTTAATCTCCATCTCCATAACCAGGAAGCCACTTTCTCTCGTGCTAGAAATACGTCAGAGCAACTTAGGTCCAACAAGCCCACAAAGAAAGTATTAACTTCTTAACTGCATAAACACGTGATTATCAGAGAAACCAATGTTTTATTAACAGGTTTATCAGTTAAGGAGCAGCACAGCAGAGAGGTGTAGTGCCAGAGGCGCTGATTCTCAGCTGAGTACAAAAGTAAGCTGCTTTAACCTCACAGTGTTTCTCTTTGATCTTCAAAAGTTTTTAAGACTTCTTTAAAATGTTCGACACTGTAAAAAAAGATGGATTGTCTATATACTGTTAATTGAACTAACAAAGAAGCCTCTGAAATCAGCTGGAGTAGTTGCAAAGCTCTTTCACAGAACAGAAAGCATGAGTATTCAAATGAAAAATAGGAAGGTCCTCATTGATATACACAAAAGGAAATGGAATTGATTCATTTTCCTTTGAAATTAAATTAGGCTGAAATATGAATGATTAACATTAGTCTTCAACACTAAATACCTACAAACGAGCATTAAAAAATAAGGTTATTAAATCAGCCCATCCCTGTAGCTATGAAGAGACTTAAAAAATAGTGATGTGACAGTTGCTAGCAGGCCAAAAAGATCTCGATCCAGCACTCTGGCCATTCTCATGGACTTTCAAGGACACACTGATTGTCTGTTTTTTCAAAACAAATGAAATTTTCCCCCAAAATAAAGTAAAACTAACATCAACCTATTCTACAAAAGATGTTCTCTATGAACAACAAATAACTAATTAGTTAGGTCATATGGATAAAATACAGGTAAAGCAGATCTGTACAGCAAAAGTATAAACAAAAGGTTTTATCATTAATTTCCAAGTCATGCCTATTCGAATTTATTTAGTACTTCTTATAGAGTTATACTCTTCATTTTATAACCACTGACCTTACAAATTACAGTAATACGCTTGCTCAGTGGGTTTGATTCATAATGTTATGGGCATACAGAGAGCCAGTACAAAGGAAGGTGGAAAGTTGTGAGTGCAGAAGTATGTATACATGTATTTGCATGTAGTGTATCCACGTATGATACTGTCACATACAAAAAGAAAATTGTTAATTTTTAGAGCATTGCACACATCAGGACCTTTAACTTCAGGGTACAAATTCTCACCATTTTGTGGAGGAGGCAAGTTTCACAACAGCCAAGTAACTTTGTAAATCAAACTGTCAGAAGGGACCAGAATATTTATCTATTTTGACCACCAGAGAATAATGATTACAGAGAATGTCTGAATTAATTCGTACTACCAAAAGCCACACAGAAAACCAGAAGCTGAGCAATTCCTGAGGGAGCAGAAGTGAGGTTACAGCAGTTGTGAACCCCTGAAAGTGTATGACACAACTTCATTGAAATCTTTTGCTGGCTCCACTCTGAATGAGATAAGTTAAGAAATTACTTTTCCATCTACACTTGTTACAATGAAACAAAAATAGCTGAACTCATTTTCTCACCACCTTCACTCTGGATTATTTTCCAGCATTTGCTAAAAATAAATAAGTAAAAGGAAGCCTTCGAAACAATGCAGGTATCTCAACATACAATGAATGCTGACATCACATCTAATAGATGTCTTGTCTCATTTCCTCTCCTGTCCTCTATTAGCTTCAGTGTATTTATATTTCTATCTAGAAATCTCTGGCTCATTGTAAGTTTCAGGAACTATTCCTTTGACTTTCTCTCATTCAAGAAATATGTTAAGGAAAACAACAATCTAGGAAATTCAAACCTAGATTTGGTAGTTTGCACAATTTCCCCTTCTGGTTTGTTTGGTCTTTTTTTTTCACCTTACATTTTCAAAGAAGCTTTCCCATGACAGAGCATTCTAGGAGGACAGCATTATCAACTGCACTAAAGAGCCTAGTTGTGCTGAGAATGGAAGCTAAATGCTCATCCTCCCTATATATCCTCCCATAATTTTGAAGCATAACCTCTGGGAAGTCAGGAAAGTGCATATCACAGAATGGTCAGGTTGGGAGGGATCTCTGGAGGTCCATCTGGTAGAAAAAAACCTGAAGAGTTTATACCCACCCACTGCAGCATTCCAGTCTTCTCCGTGATCTCAACAAGACCAGAGGTCCACATATGCTCACAGTTCTCTAATTCCTTGAGTTTATTCCCTACACTGTATGTATTAGCATACAGACACTTAGAAGCACAGATTGGTAATGGAAGAGGAGCCTACCCACAGCATCTGAGAGCTGTCTGACCAGCTTCCAGGGAGGGTGGAAGACCCACCAGGGATACATTATAAGACACCATCTTAAATGCCAGCTGGTGCAATAAGACAGTTTTGTAGAATGAAAACACTAAAGAAGGAAAGGATTAAATCACATTTCCAGAATTCATAAATCACCAGAGGAGAAAAAATAAAACAAAAAGGCAAATTCCTTGGAGTCATGAAGCCCAGCTTATAGGCTAATCAATGCAAACCACCAGCTTTCCTACCATAGGTCTCTGAGGGCCCCTCATAAAAGCAAGTTCAACAGCAACTTGAGAAATGCATGAATATTAAACTGTTCTCTTTAACTATTCAAATGTCTCCTAAACTTGAGACCACAGCAGTAAAAGAGTGAAGTGCCGTTCACCCGAAAGAAGAGAAATTACCTGTGAGTTCATCTGTGAACAATAAATCCACCACAAAGATCTCCTCTCTCACTCTAAGACACAAGGCAAAGGTCTGACAAAAGCAGGAGCAGAAGACTCTGGGGTTATCTCAGGATGCTGACAGAGAACTCTGAAAAGCCTGTTACAGTCTGAGCTACTGTTTATTTGTGGTTATAGTACACAGAAAGCATTGGTGTATTTTTATTGCTAAGCTCTGTACTTTCCCCACGCTTCTTCCCTTTGGACCAGTTAATTACACATTCACAGACATCTTCTGCTAGAGATATCAGCAATTTTCTCAGGGTAACCATGCTCATCCCTTGATTTTTGCTAGGCTCATCATTCACAAGGGAGCAAGGAAGGCAATCTGATTTCTGACATAAAGCAAATTCTTGACTAGTGGAGTAAGACCATTTTAAAACACAAGATTTGGGCTTTTGTTTGTTTAAGGGTTTGAAAATCTACCAGACAACATTGATGCACTTAAGCTGTTGAAAGAAAAGGATGGGGAAACTTTAATTACCACTTAAGACCTCAAAGAGCCCCCAGCTACCAACTTCATGCATTTTTTTCAATGGAGAAATGAAACCACAGCTATCACATCCTTCTTAACTCAGAAATGTTTCCTTTGCTCTTTCTACCCTCATTCAAAATCAGCAGCATCCTTGCTCCAGAGGATCTGCATTTCAGAGCCACGCTTCTTCCCTGAATTTCCCACTGAACACTGAGAACAGATGTGTCCACAGCTTTTGAGGATGCAGCCAGCAGTATTTCACTACCTGTCACTGCCTGGTGGTAGAGCACGTAACCAATTTCAAATCTTGAGCAAAGGCACAAGGATGGAACCATAAAGATCCTTCCCTCCTCGAATAGTGCAGCATAATCCAGCCAATGACTATAAGCATTCAGAAATAACTTCTTGCTGGGTAAAGTAATGCCACACTCTCTTGGACTGCAATACAGCAATCACACCGCTGCTCATTCAGAGGGAAGAGCACATTTGTTGTCACAGTCTCTGCAAACCCTTCTTAAAAAGGATTCCTGAATGCTGGTAAATTAAGCAAGAAGTAGGAAGCACCACTGCTCCTCCTGACATTTTGAGCAGAACCAACAGTCATTCACAGTCCGGACACTGCATGTTTATGGCAGATGAACTGGGTCTCTCCAGAGACTTCAGAAGGGCTCAAGGTTCCAGCCAAGAGGGTTATACAGACTTCCAGCTCCCAGACGATACAGAAAATATGAGATATGTTTCAGTGGGAAAGTCTGGAGCAAGGAAGAAATGGAGGAGAATCTGCTTATGGAACTGACAAAGTATGGGCTGGATAAGCAGGCACTGCAGTGGTTGAAAATGGACAGAAGAGACAAGCTCAGAGGTATACAATTATTGGTACAAAGTTTACTTAATGGCCAGTAATTAGCGGAGGCCCTTACGAGCCAGTATTTGGACCAACACTCTTCAAAATCTTCATTAATGATCGGGAAGCTTGGACAGTGTGCTGACTTCATGGGGTCAAGGTGATACAAATTTAGGAAGACTGGCTGATGTGAGTTGTGCTGCCACTCAGAGTGAAGTCAGAAATGGGCAGACAGGATCTTAAAGAAGACAAACTCTCTAAATGCCTGAATTGAGAAGTGCAAGGAGGAAGGAGCCAGGCTCTTCCCAGTGGTGCCAGTGTCAGAAGAGGTACAAACTGAAAGGCAGGAAATTCCATCTAAACATAAGAAAATGCTTCTATATAGTGAAGACTGTCAAGCACTGGAACAGGTTGTCCAAAGGGGTTGTTATGTTTCTGTATGTGGAGATACTCAAAATTTCACTGAGCACAGGTGGCCTGGGCAACGTGTTGCAGCTGACACACTGTAAGCAGGAGGGTTTGGACTACAAGAGCCGAAGATACCTCCTCCAGCCTATATCTGTTATTCAGAATATGAAATGGATCCATAAACACAAGCTGAAAGTATTAAAAAAAAAAAAAATAGGGAGAAAAATTAGAGGCAGGAAAGGCAGGAAGAAGTATTTTCCAGCTCCCATGAGTACTATAAGGGAATAAAATGCACAGCATGTTACCTTCTTTGTGCAGACAGTGTAATAAATACATTTAATAGTAGCTAAGCAGCTACTTTAAAGATGCTTGAACCTACTGTCTGATCCATTTGTCCACAATTAACTATTCTCTTTGATGTTAAAGGGCAAGATCATGGGGAACTTCATCTTTTCTGGTATCATTATATAGAACAGCCTTAGCCCACCTGATCTGTAAACAGAAACCTTTGTTACAACCATCACAATCATTATAATACAAATTACTTAAATGTAACAAATGAAAAATTGTGGCAGAAAAGATTAAAATAAAAAGTATCTGCTGAGAATTCTATCTCCAACAATCAGATGACTGAAAGAGGGGCACAGGGAAGGAAAGCAATGCTTCTGCTTCAGCGTGGCAAAGTTTTCCCAAAATCCCAGTTGAAAACAGAGACAAAAGGATGCAAAGACTTCACAAGAGTCATGGTTATGGGAAATGAGAGGAAGAAAGAAAAACAATAAATTAAGGATATTAACCATGTCATTTCTAACTGTCTGCTAAATCTGTAAAGTATCTATCGGTTTCCTAACCATGTACCATTTGATTTTCCTCCAAGGAATGTAGGAAAGCTTGAAATCACACAGCGAGTTTGATAACATTAGAATAGACTGAAAAGCCCCAGGGTAACAAACTCACATGCTGCACAGTGATGTCTCATACAGTTAAGAGCATCTGAAAGAAAGTTTGTTGTGACAGCTGTGGAGTAGAATGGCTGGAAGGTTAGGTGGGCTTGCAAAGTGAGGAGGAGATTTCTGCCTAAAAATAAAATCACAGAGTTCTTCCAACACTTAGAAAGATAAGGAAAAAGAAAACAAAAACACTTTATAATCTTGAAGAGTAAAGCAGGAAAACAGACATTTCTCAGACTGCTCTTCCAGAGTTGTTAAGACTCCTCATCTGAGAGAACATTTCATTCCAAATCAGTTAAAATCTTGGCTTTGGAAACACACACAGTCAAAATCATCATTTGTGTTACAAAGTCCTTAAAATTAGCTTTTTATGTCTAAAGCTATGGAAAGGAAGGGTGTAACACAATATGGATACAGGACTTTGTATACAATACCAAATCTTAGCATATTTGACCCCAAATTCTAAAACTCCAGAGTAAACATCAAATCCTGAGCTGTTCTACTTTTACTGGCTTCAGAAGAACCATTGTCATTCCTGTAATTTAAGATACATCCGAAATCCTTGAAGAGTTAAGTATGACCTCACAGTTCATAAGGCTGTATAACCAGGTAGTGATACTGACTTCACATCACAAAGGAAGTTTAAATGAGAGCTAAGGGTCAAAACAGAGAAAGCCCAAAAGCGCTTAGTGATACCACAGCAGCAGCTCCCCATCTGGCAAAAGAAAACACTTATGCTCTATTTACACTCTGTGCAGGAATTACTACAGCTTAACACAGGAAGGAAGTGGAAAGGAACTGCATTTAACTCTCCCCACGCCTCCAAGCCTCAGAATAGCAACAGGTACCTTGCTATAAGCCTACTCAGGAGATGCTGTTCAAGAGGAAGATAGCAATCTTGAAGAATCACACAGAATCACAGAATTGTAGGGGTTGGAAGGGACCTCCAGAGATCATGGAGTCCAACCCCCTGCCAAAGCAGCTCCCTAGCCCAGGTTGCACAGGTAGGCGTACAGGCAGGACTGGAACATCTCCAGAGAAGGAGACTCCACCACCTCTCTGTGCAGCCTGTGCCAGTGCTCCATCACTGCACTGTGAAGAAGTTCTTACACAAACTTGTGCAGAACTTCAGTTTGTGGCCACACCATAACCCACAGCAGCTCCCTATCAGTGAAGCTACAGAAACCATTCTGCAACTTCCCCATGAAGCTGTGGCAGCCAAGACAATTTTTTTTTAAGACATTAGCACAGAACAATGCCTATAGGTCATGCAGCAGCTGATGCTTAACAAGCATTTAAAATACACTCCTCAAAAGAGAGAGTATCATTTCAGAGGCAAAAGATGAGGATTTAGCGGGGTTTTTAGACAAGAGTAACAGAACAGAACAGAAACAATCAAAGGAAGACAGCTAGAAAACAACAATAAAGAAATGCACCATGCTGTTCATACCACCTACACTGAATGCCAAAGCATGCAGCCAACATCAGCTGATGGCACTGAATGACAATGGAGCAGAGAGAGATGATGCTGGACAAACAAATCAAAATGTAACAAAACAGAGATACCTTGATGCTCAACTTTTGAGGAACATAAAACATCTTGCAAACTCTAAGTACTGTTGTGATATACAAAACAAGAGAGACTGTCTTCAGACACAGAAGGATGGAAAAAAAAGAAATACACTCGTACATCCCTTCTAAGACAAAAACATAGTGGCCTCTTATTAATTTAGAGAACACTTCTTGATTGTGAATGCCTTTAGAACAAAAAGACATGTTCAAATTGAACTTTTTGCCTTCAGCAAGACATCTCACATCCTTTATTTACAGTTAAATTATTCCTGCAATTCTAGCACTGAATATTTTCCTTCTGAATTTTAATAAAATTCAAGCAGATTGCATTTGGCCAAAAGATGCAACACATACCAGGAGAACTAATCCTACATCAGAGCAAAGCCTAAAACAGAAGATGTGACTGGTCCACATCACTGGACAGCATTACCTGCTAAAGCTGATGGATGGAAGCTAAAGAAGGTTGCTTGGCTCCTGTTGCAACTGCAGCCAGAGCAAGACTATCAGTCACTGCTGCAAGCTGGCCCCCAAGCCCCGAAGAAGCCAAAAGCCATCAAAAAGCCACACAGCTGGCACACCTGAGCACGTGCCTCTGCTCCCAGCAGCAATCCAGCACCACGCCGGCCCGGCCGAACACGTGTGTGCTTTGCATGTCAAAGTTTTAAAGCTGACTACAACAAAGGTTGATGGGCTAGGTTGGTTGTGAGTTTTATTTTTTTATTTTTATATTTTATTTTATTTTTTTTGCCAAAACTAAAACTGGTAAAATTGGCAGAGTGTGTCAGATCAAGTTTTCAGGAGAAGTGACCCATCTGGCCTTGCTGAGAGTTATGCCAGCTGATAATCTCAATTATATTCACCATGTATCACTTTGGTTTTGTAACCACATACATTACATTCTTAGCTTTTCTATATGCAACTTTCCTCTATATACAAAGCATAGGAATAAAATGTTTCATTTTAAGACAATAAATTATACACATTATTAAATGTTTTAAAGAAAGAGACAACAAATATAAACATTTTCTAAAGCATTCAACCACTACAGTCCTATTTTACAGACACACTTAGCATCACAATTCCCAATTAAGTAAAAAGATATTATTGGTCAGCATTGCTGATTATGCTGGAATATTAAATATAAATAAATAAAACTTCCTGATTAAAATAACTGTAACTTATCTGAATACTCTTGTTCTTTACACAGTCTCTCTTTAGTCACAAGAAAAATTGTCTTCATCATATTCTCATAGTAACAGCATTCAAGGGGTTTTGTGAAGCATACAAATATGATGAACACACTGCTAGATTTGCTAAAAAGCTGATATCCTAGTCCTCTATCTCCTTATTGCAAGATATGCCCACCATGGCCTTCTCCTTCCAGAGTAACAAGAGTGAATTTGTAAATACAACCATATGGAAGGGCACAGCATCAAACATTGCTCCCTGCAATGGATGCATACTTTTATTTCTTCATATTAAGAGTGGGAAAATACATTAATTTCAATGAGGCATGCTATGAAGTACATCGTTCATGATCTTTTCATGTTCACTAGGACATAATACTAGTGCTCAAATATCATACTGTATTTCAACATATTAGCATCATAAATAAATTGCTATTGCTCCATGGCAAAGTACAGCTGGGGCCACCATGCCAAAGAAGTGTAGGAAAAAAAAAAAAGGTTAAAATGTCTAAGTGAAAGAACCAAGAAGAGACTAAACAAAATGAATATACTTTACTCAAAGAGCTTGACACAAAGCTGGTTTTCAGCCAATTTTGAGAAATTTGTTTGCAAAGCTACAGCTCAGGAAAGTGCCAGTACCATTTCCTAGCCAGAACTCCTCAGCACAGCACACATTTGCCTACTTTGATCAGTACAGCTGCTAGGCACAAGGAGGTTCTGATTCCAGATTTAACTTCTAATTATTTTTCACTGCCATTTAAGAGTCAGGAAGTTATTCAACAATTTTGCTACTGCAGGAAAAGAAAAAAAAAGTCAGTTACTATAGAAGAAAACTATTACTATAAATGTTTTTAAGAGGTGGTGAGCAGGCCCAGTTTGGATTAGGTCCACAGTGCCACCACAGATACTTCTGAGGTAAGCACACCATTGAAAACTGACAACTGCAAACAGACAAGAAGGATAAGTAATTGGAAGAGGAGGAATCCAAAAGTGACATCTCCAACTCAGTAACACTGCAAAATACGTTTCAATTTACAAGGCCATTCAATCTCCCTCTGCTGACCCCACAAAGAGAAGCCATCGAAAGCTTTCTGCAGTGAGGCATATGGTCATATTACAAAGAGTCAACAGGAAATCAAAGTCAAAACAAGATAAAAAGAATATACCACGGAGTACACACACCTGTCATAGAGAGAGAACAGTGACAAATGCCAACACAAGCAAGTCTCACTGGGGCAATTCCTGTTTTTCTGAGTCAAGAAATTCTACTTCCCAAACTGATATTTTTAAAGATGTATTTAAGACTTTTGATTGAGCATAGCGAAAACTTTCTCATCAAATCACAGAATGGCCTGGGTTGAAAAGGACCTCAATGATCATTGAGTTTCAAACCCCCTGAAAAAGGGCAGAGTCGCCAACCACTAGACCAGGCTGCCCAGACCACATCCAGTCTTGCCTTGAATGCCTCCAGGGATGGGGCATCCACAACCCCTCTGGGTAACGTGTTCCAGTGCATCACCACCCTCTGAGTGGAAAACTTCCTCCTAACATTTAATCTGAATCTCCCCTTGTCTTAGTTGAAAACCACTCCCCCTTGTCCTATCACTATCAACCCATGGAAACAGTTGCTCCCTCTCCTGTTTATATGCTCCCTTCAAGTACTGGAAGGCCACAATGAGTTCTCCCCAAAGCCTTCTCTTCTCCAAGCTAAACAAGCCCAGTTCTCTCAACCTTTCCTCATAGGAGAGGTGCTCCAGCCCCCTGATCCCATTTGAAGAGCTCTGGGTCCTTCTTGCGCTGGGGGGCCCAGGGCTGGACACAGTACTCCAGATGGGACCTCACAAGAGCTGAATAGAGGGGGACAATCGTATCCCTCTCTCTGCTGGCCACCTCTTTTTTAATGCAGCCCTGGATTTAGTTGTCCCTCCAGGCTGCAAGCCCACACTGCTGACTCATGTCCAGCTTCTCATCCACCAAGACCCTCAAGTCCTTCTCCACAGGGCTGCTCTCCAGGAGTTATTCCCCCAGTCTGTATAAAAAAATACCTGGGACTGCCCCACCCACATGCAGCACCTTGCACTTGACCTTGCTGAACAATTGAAGTATCCAGTCTGCTGGTGTTAAGTATTTCACAAAGTGTGTTCCCCATTTACTTTATTCACACTAACACAGCTGGCATGATTCAATCCAGAATTCTTATGCAGTGACTCAGAGGATTCCTCATGGAGGTGATGTGCAGAAACAGTTTACACTGAGCTGTTACTGAGCTGTTGCAGGTTAGAAAATGTTACTTAAGTGTCCAAAATTTTCTGTGGAGTCAAAATTTTAAGATGGGAAAATATAGACTGGGAAGGCTAGAAGTATAAAATTTTCACATGAAAGTACATCAGTGCAAAATCAAGAAGTTAATATTTGAATATTTAATACCCAAACTAACATCTTGTAACTTCTAGCTACAGTATGTCATAGGTCCTCTGGTTTTTGATGGGAAAGAGAGGACCACAGTGTTGGGATGTAAACAACAACTGACACCTGAATGAACACCGGTTTCTTAATACTTTAATACCTTTTGATGAATTAACATCCTAAGCAGAAAACCAAAAACAGAAAAAACTTCCATATGAAGCAGCCAAAAGTAACAGCATAAACCTGAGCATATGTTCAAAGTGGATTTAAGATCATCTAAAGCATCTTTCAGAGGGCTGTATTTATGTCTCAGTACACAGAAGTACCATTCATGCGCTTAAATTAAAATATTTGAGTATGGTAGCATCAGACTAACAGTATCACTTACTAGAAACTACATCTGCTTTTTATTGAGATGCTATATAACTATTATCTCTAACATTAAATGTAGATTATGCATATAGTTTTCAGGTTCAGGATCATTAGCCATTGCCCCTCAACAGCATTTTCAAAGAGACTTGAAACCATCAGTTTCAGGAAATATTTTTTTGCTTGTTTGCTTTCTTTTCAAATTCTCATCAAAAAAGTTCTTACAAGAAGACCAAAAGTCACAGAATTGCTGTATTGTAATATATTTCAGATAACGCTGTTAATACGAGTAACTCTTCAAGTAAAAAGAAATGTCTCCATCTTGCACAGATGCATCTGCAGAGATACTGAAGAACATGTATGCACAAATACAACAGCAGCTACAGAACAAGTGAAAAAAGCTCCAATGCCAAAACTTATTTATGAGCTACACCAGAAACAGCTTTCCAAAATGGCAAGAAATATTTGTGAGAAGGAAAGTGAACCACGAAACTGCTTTTTCTCAACACAGTTATTGTTTGAATTTCGTGGTATGAAAAATAAATGGAGATTCATTCTCTAAAATACTCAGGGGTGCTTTGTTCTAGCTGTCTGACTATCTGTGGTACCCTCTGTTTGACTCAGATACTTGAACATGACTTTACAAAAGCTGATACTGTACTTCAGCATCATGTCTAGGGAGAAAACTGATTTTGGCAAACTGGAGCTGACTAGGTATACATACATGACATTTTTTGGCACACATTTTACAGCATCTGGCACACACTTCGTAGCATCTGCAACACTATTCAAGGCAGAATGTAATCAACACTCCTTCTGCAAATATTATGTCAAGACATCTCTCTGTCTTTGCACTGACATGACTTCAATACTGCACCTGACCAATAATACTTACAGATTAAAAAACGCCAAAAAAGAAGAGGAGGATACAAAACAGCTAAAGCTTTCCTCCTAGGCCTCAAATACTGCTGCATCTGTCAGATAGCACAATGCACAACTGACATCTGTCATCTCCTGAACTCCAAAGAAGTTCTTAAACTGGTCATTTTAGAGAAAGTTCCCACTGCTGCTATTGATACAGTAGGCACAGGTAAACAAAGGCACCTGAGCCCAGGAAGCACACACGGACATGAGGATTAATTAATTAGAAGACATACAAGGAGTGGCTGAGGCCGTTGGGCGTGTGCAGCGCAGAGCAGAGGAGCTGAGGGGAGGCCTGATGGCGGCTGCAGCTCCTCACAGTGACAGAGCCCGAGGGAATGGCATGGAGCTGTGTCAGGGGAGGGGTGGGTGGGGGTTAGGGACAGGGTCTGCACCAGAGGGCGGTGGGCATGGAACAGGCTGCCCAGGGCAGTGGGCACAGCCCCGAGTGCCAGAGTTCAGGGAGCATTTGGACACTGCTCTCAAACACTGGGTTTGAATGCTGGGTGGTCCTGTGAGGAGTCGGGAACTGGACTTGATGATTCTCTCATCTCAGGACATTCTATGATTATGATTCTATAATTTTATGAATTTAAAAGACTGGCGGTCTTCAAAACCACCCACCTGCCCTGTCACACACACATAAAATTTGAGGGCTTTATGCACAGCATCAATAAGGAAACTCACATTGTTGCTCCTTCAGCGAATCCAGATGATGCAAACATCAGTCCCTTCATGAACTAAAACATAACTGACAATTAAAATGAAACTGATACTGGAGGATACATAAGTTATCACTTAAGAATTAGTTGCATATATTGTGGTTCACATTCTATCACATATCACATGTATTAGCTCACAAACAGGGACAATTGTCAGGTGGAGTTTGCATAAAATTACAACTGAACTTTCACTCAGAAGTGGACAGAAAAAAAAAAAAACAAACGTTTTTTCTTTTTAGATAATGCAGCATTCCATTCAGGAGGACTGTCTCACCACATTTGCCCATACTTGGATGATTTCCTATGAGGACCACTCCTCAGAATATTCTTTTAAACCATCTGGAAGCCAGGCCAGGGCCACTGCAGAACTCTGGTCAATGAAGCAGGGATCAATCCTGCTCCCCGGCAACTTCCCAGTTATCCACTTGCACAGGTCAGCACTAACCCTACAACCCTAACTTCATGCTTACCACAGCTCTATTTGTTGAACACAACATACTTACATCCATCTGGAGTGTAGGAAAGTCAGCAAAAAGCCTGCATTTCTTAAACTGGCTTTCCCATTTCATTCATAGATTAAAGCTCTTTCTACTCCTAACTCCTGCTTTCAGAAGAGCAGCCGAGCTCACACAGACCTCCACTCACAGTTCCAGTGACTCTCTGTGCCAGCTGTTCCCTCACCACAGCTGAAAATGTTTTCCAAGGGCAAGGCTAGTATTAGCCAGCTTTCATCCTTTCTACGTCACTTCTCTGCCAGGACAGGAGACATTAGATAGCATGCTTTATTTAGTTAATTTTGGATGGTTGTACAAGATGCATACTCTAATTATTATTATTTATCCAGTGTGCATCATTTTTTTTATTTTTTTTTTTTAGAGACAGTTCACATAGTGATAAGCTCACAATAGTTATTTTTATGTAACATTCTTCAAAGGAACTTTCCCATGCTCCCACTCCTGTTTTCATACTACTGACCAGGCTGCACGTTCTAGCTTTTCAGAAAACATCTAAATACATTTAACTCTAAAACCAACCTGCCAGTGAGAAGCTAAAGAGATGTGCCACATCTTCTAGCACTACCATAATGAGGAAACGTCAAAGGAAATAAAGCAGCGTGTGAATAGACAACATTTAGAAAATGAAATGCCTATTTCTCCCCCCACAATAACTGCTCTGATTTTGGTGAACATTTGAGACCTGCAAAAGCATGGCGGTGAGTCTGACAACAGTGTGAGGTATAACTCAGTGCTAAGGCTGCTGTGAAGGCTGCACCATAATCCCAGAAAATGGCTCTGGTTTCAGAAAAACAAATGTGCATATAAAATCCAGATATGCTTCACAGACACATGTATACAGCCCAAATGGATTTTAGCTGTTGGGTTCATCTTCTGACTTCACATCAGGGTCACCAAAACAGGCCTCACTTTGTATGTTTGCTTTTTATCCTCCTACTTTAAATAAAATTTGCCATATGATTTAGATCAAAGAAACATGGGATATATCACTATTGGTAACAGATATCTCTTCAAATAAAGCTTAAAGCACACATTAACTTTTTTCAGCTTAAACCTTAAAAGCTTAAAAGCTTAAACCATAATGCAATTTTCACAGACTGTTAAAGTACAAATAACATTAGACAGGAGAGCATGATGTGGAAGAAAAAAATACATCAGGATTTCCAGCTGTGCCAAAATTCCCATTCTACAGAAAGCATGAAGTCTTGCTCGCTTATGAACTCACTGCTGTTGTGTCAATAGGATTATCTTTACTCAAAAGCAATATTCTGAGCCAAAAACTTAGACCTATGAGCAATGAGAGAACTGCTAAGAGAAAAAAAAAGGCCACAGAGTGATTTCTGTTCATCACCACCCTTCAGTCAGTTTTCTCTTTAGTCGTAACAGGTAGGTCCAAAACAAAACATGAATCAGAGATCTCAGGTTGGTAGTAATGAGTATTAAAATCAACACAGGTGTATTTTAACAGCCAATGGACTAGGCAACAGAAGTTTGGGTCAGTCATGGCTTAAGTCCATATAGGTCATAGCTACAGTGGCTCTGCCCTCCAAACTGCCTTTCACTCACACCAGAACACTGCCCATGTGGTCAGGCAGCAAGTTGGTTCTGGGAACCAATCCAGTGAAAAACACATTCATTCTTGTTTCCACAAATTAATCACTAGCATTAGCACCAGTAGGTTATTGTCAAAGAGAATATGAGGATGTCCTACTCAAAGCAAGGTTGGGCTGTGGCAGCAAAGACATTCTGAAAAGCATCCTGAAAACTGCTCCTCCCATCACCTCTGCTATTGAAGAGCCTTGGGCAAAGGGACAGATGGCTGCTGAGGTGGAAACCTCTGCACCAACTGCAGCTGGATTTGACAACACAGTAACTCAGAGCAGATGCACAGAACTTTTCCTGCCTGCTCAAGAGACCTTATTTATTTACTTCTGAACACCCCCTATAATTCTTTACTTAACAATTTCAAGACAACCCAACTCAACTAGTAATTAAAATCGAGTCGACTTCTCCTTGTATCTCACAATGTGTCAAGAAAGTAGAAACTGTCCACTCCCTACAACTTTTCCCAGTGCTGAATACATTACCTGAGGTTAGTGATACATTTTTCTGCCTTAGCTGTGGTAACAGGAAACATTAACAGCCCACTGCACTGTACGCTCAACCTGAAACAAGTTAGGTACTTTTTGCTTCCAAAGCAACAAAGAATTTCAACAGACTAGAATTCCAAGAAGTGTTTTTGCAGTCTGCCATGGAAGGACAATCATATTTTGTATGGGAGAGCACAACTACAGAGAGTCCTAGAGGGTAAGCCCTATCATTCAGAACAACAAGAATCGACACGATCAGCAATGCTAACCTCAAAACCTGTGGAGAGTAGAAAGGAAAACCATTTCAGATAAATCATATTTATGCTTCAGTTTTCAACAGCTATAGATTAAAAAAAAAAGTGCAAACTCTCCCAACTGAATCTACAGCCTCAGATCTCATTTTAAAGCCTCAAAAAAGCACACTGTTTTCTCAAATGTCCATTGGCACACTCACAATATTACGTAAGTGCCTTTTGTGGGGCTACTTGAAACACCAAATTACTTTCAACTCACTTGTCTTATGTAAATTTAGTCAAGTGCCTCATCTGAAAAAAAAAGTAATACAGAAATTAAAGACACAGGATATCAACATACAAGTCACAGATGAAAGCTAGAAAAACTGGGGGAGGAGTGATCTCATTCCCTTTCATACATAACGTTGCAGCAGGAAATGTACTACTGCTACATTTGAGTAAAAGATCACACACCATAACCAGCAACTGAAAAAATATAAAATAAAAAGAAGAAATAAAAAAGACAAATCGAATAGACTAAAAACCAAAACTGTTTTCTTGAATCGATACTAAAATGGGCTTCACAAGACACAAAAGCTAAATCAGTGGGGTCACAAAATAGGTTTGGGCAAATCCTGAACCAGTTGCAAATGTCATATGTTAAAAGTTGATATGTTACCTGAGATTAGCCTCTTCTCACTATCGCATACAGCACCTCGATTTAGAATTCATCTTGGCAGGTTAAGAATTGAGNCAGTTTTCAACAGCTATAGATTAAAAAAAAAAGTGCAAACTCTCCCAACTGAATCTACAGCCTCAGATCTCATTTTAAAGCCTCAAAAAAGCACACTGTTTTCTCAAATGTCCATTGGCACACTCACAATATTACGTAAGTGCCTTTTGTGGGGCTACTTGAAACACCAAATTACTTTCAACTCACTTGTCTTATGTAAATTTAGTCAAGTGCCTCATCTGAAAAAAAAAGTAATACAGAAATTAAAGACACAGGATATCAACATACAAGTCACAGATGAAAGCTAGAAAAACTGGGGGAGGAGTGATCTCATTCCCTTTCATACATAACGTTGCAGCAGGAAATGTACTACTGCTACATTTGAGTAAAAGATCACACACCATAACCAGCAACTGAAAAAATATAAAATAAAAAGAAGAAATAAAAAAGACAAATCGAATAGACTAAAAACCAAAACTGTTTTCTTGAATCGATACTAAAATGGGCTTCACAAGACACAAAAGCTAAATCAGTGGGGTCACAAAATAGGTTTGGGCAAATCCTGAACCAGTTGCAAATGTCATATGTTAAAAGTTGATATGTTACCTGAGATTAGCCTCTTCTCACTATCGCATACAGCACCTCGATTTAGAATTCATCTTGGCAGGTTAAGAATTGAGATAAATTTGACTACAATTTTTCTTTTCTTTTGCAGTCAGTTTTTAAGATTGCAGATCTTTTGCCACAGCATCGTGTACTACAGAGAAACGGCTTCTAAGAGATATTTTTTCATCCAAATACCTGCTCACTGAATACTTCAAGTAAATCCCTATTTGGCAGCAACAACACTAAAGGGATTTTCACTTTTCTCTCTCATGCTCACTGTGAAGAAAATTCTTCAAATAGATCTATGTTAACCAGATTTAAACGACTCTGAGAGAGTATTACTATTCTTCATACCAGAACAGAAATAAGAAATCCAAATGAGCTGAGTGTCTCAATACTCTCCATTTAAAACAAAACAAAACAAACAATACTGCTACATTCTCTCAATCTCACAAAAAAATAAAAATAATAAAATCATTCCTCCTGTAAGAACACAATACCCAAAGTATCGTACCATTTTTAAAACTACAGGCTAACGAGTTTAACATTTTTCTCAAGCTGATATACAGTTTTGTCTTCTACTGTAAAACCAAAACAACAAAGAGTACAGCATTCTCCACAGACTGTCAGAACTTCTGACTTAACCAAGTAATTGGCATTTAGATTACAAATCAGAGCAAAAATTCACTACTGCCATCAGAGTGAAAAATGTAAGTGACTGAGGGGTCAAACGAAGAAAGAACTTACATTTATTTCAGTACCTTGAGATTATTGCAGACATTTGGTAACAAAAACGTGAAAGATTACTGCAATGCAGTTTTTGACAGATAATATTTCCTGTCCAGACAGAACAGAAAGAACTGCAGAACTTCAAGATTGTAATCGTTTTGTACATTTCTACACTCAAAGTACTTTTTTTAAGCAAAATATTTCACCCCTGCAGCTGCTATCTTTTAGATGTACTGCCATCCTTCATTTTCATCCTCCCACAACTGGAAAGGAAGGAAGAAATGACAAGACGAAGTTTTCAATCTTAAAATAAGAAAGTTTATACGCTATAGCAGGGATAGATAAATGAATCCCATGAGCATTATGAGTTTCTGCAATTGTATCAACAATAAGAGGCTGCGTTAAGTTGCTTCCTTTCCCGATCTGGTGTTATAGACATGCAGGCATTTGCAAAACCATGTCATAAAACAAAAAAGAATTTATATGAGCTTTTACTGACAGATGTCTCCCAACAGAGGTCAATGCCAGGTTGTTCTTCCTCAGCCCAGATTTGCAATCTCTTCTTATCTGATTTAGTATCTTATTGTTCTGCTGTTCAAAAGAATTATATGTATTTTAAACGTCAAGAAACAAGATCGAGTAAGACAAAGGCTTAGTATGAAGCTGTAAAGCTGCAGAAGCTCTGATCCAAGTTTATCTGTACAGACTTCATCTAAAAGTCTGAAGCTGAGTAAAGCAACGCTGATTGTACAGCACAACCCATACATGCTATTTAAGATAGAGCAGATGCATCTGAAGAAATGAGTCAAAGTTTACAAGGAAACAAGACTTCAGACCTCTCACAGATACAGTAGGCTTTGCAAGGTTTCTTTGGGGAAAGATGCATCGTAGAACTTATTCAAAATAATAATCTAACAGAAGGAACATCAGAAAAGACTGGAAGGTGTTCTAAGGAGTGATAGAAGATAAGCAGGAAAATGGCTTTCAACAAAAGCCTTTGTCCTTGCATAAAAGTAACCAAAGCAAAACCAAGGCTAACCTCTGTCATCCTGGCTTAAACCTTACTGATTCAGGCAAAAAAGGTACATTCTAAACAAAGACATAGATGTAAACAGTCCTTTCATTCCCACGCAGGGAATCTGTTCTCCAGTCATAGCAAGGATTGCTCTCTAGCAGAAAACACCCACGCGCTCCCCTCTCATCAACAGATTAATACACTCTTATCGTGCTTCAACACAAAAAGGCGACCAGATGTGCAACAGTTTCCAGAAACAGTAAAAATTAATCTAATTTTGAACTGAATGAAAACCAGGCAGGCAATTTTTTTTAACTACAAAACCACAAAATCAGGATTCCAGCTGGCGAATGTGCATGGCCCTTCCTGAGCAGCCTTCTGGGTACTCTTTCAGCACCTGGAAAAGTCAGGTCCCAAGATGCTGTAGCTCGAAGGCAGAGGCAAGCCATCATCAATTAAACATAAATCCAACACGCGTATTTTGAACTTTCTCTTCAGTAGTACTCAAGAGTAGACTTGTAACTTGTCAGATACAGCCACCAGACTGAGAAGCTCCTCTACATCTAATACTTCCTTAAATAAAACCTGTTTCAGCTTGCAGAACTCAGGGTTGATTTTTTTTTTTAAATCTCATTTTTCTGTCATATATTTAGTAGTTCTATGAAGTATGTATATAATTTTATATATGCACATAAAACTTCCTCTCTTACATACTTTCCTCTTTCACATCAACTTGGAAAAAAAGCAGTCTTTGAAGAAAGAGGCCCTGCCTAAGCAAACCTAAATGGTAGTAGTTACCAGAACTTAGTACACAGAAGCACTATGCCATCTTCCATGCTTGGATTTCTTCATCATAACGTAACATAAAGCATAACTGTGGCTTAACAAAACCGTTGACAATAACCGATTTATATTTATGTGATTTATCTGTCTGGTATCTGTGAGTTTTGTGCAGGGTGACGTTTTTCAGCATAGCAGCGTTTTCGCAGACCCAGCTGTTTCTAGGACAGCCCTGAGCAGCCGTGCCTCACGGCGTACTGACCATACACCCCTGCAGCACGTGGCTGTGGCCAACTACAACTGAGCATCGACGCACTTTCTAATTTCCTCCGAGGGGAAGGAGGCGGGAGCCACCAGCACACAGCCATCTGTCCTCCCGACAAGGAAGGGCAGGAGAGGCCGGGCCCAGGACTCTGACCCAGCACAGGGAATGCAGGGCGCCATTTCGGCGGAGCCCAGCTAGAGGAGGGCACAGGGCAGCGCCCGGCCGAGGCCTCGTGATGGCGACCTTCCTTCCCCCAGCCAGGCCGAGGAGCCCGGGCAAAGCTTTTCCCTGCAGCTACCTCGGCCTCCCGTCCCTCCCCGCTCGGCTCCCTGCGACGAGGAGGAAGACAAGGAGGGGAACAAACACGCACCTTCCCCGAGCGGCCCCAGCGGCGCCTGCAGTGGGACTGCCGCGGGCAGGAGGAGGGGAAGCAACCGCGGGGCGGGCAAGGAAGGGGGCCGGGCTGCAGCGTGGGGCCGCCGCTGCCTTTCGGCCGGAGCTGCCGTCCCCGGCCCTGCTGAGACGAGGGTAGCTCCTCTGCCCGCCCTCGGCGGATGTTTGGCACCATAATGACTGGCGGCTGGGAGCTGTCAGTGGGCTCCGTGCCGCACTGCGAATCGCGGCCCCATCCGCGTTCATTTAAATAAAGGCGTGTTTATAAAAGCACTCGGGTAAGTGGGTGCAATTTCTTCTGTAGATAAGATCTGAAAATACAAATGCAGGTCTTAATCTGCAAACACTTGAATTTGAGCACTTGATTAGTTCCATTTAAGTCAATGGGACTGCTCTAGTGCTTACAGGTAAGCGTTTTAGGATCAAAGCCCTTGGTGCGGTTCCCAAAAGCTGTTCTATCAGGAAGACAGTGAAAAATTTCCCTCTAAAATTCAACGCGGTGTTCTAATATTCATATTCTCCCTAAGTGAAAAGACTGCAGTGCTAATGAGCTTCACCAGAGTGTCCCTTGGGGAAGGATGCGAAAGAGACGGTGCCACATAATGGCTGTCCCTTGGGGGCCCGGCTCTCCCCTCTGTTGATGTGAGCTGAGGCACTTGCGTTTCTTCACCTGTGCCTTTCAGTGGGCGATCTAGGTAGCACGTTCTTGCGGTGTCCTCTCCTGCGCAGCTCATGGAGTTCTTCAGTGGGATGCAGTACTGCTTTCACTCAAACTGCCACAGTCTTTGAGAGCCCTGTGCCACTGAGGAAAGTAAATGTTGAATTGGAACTGTTAACAAACTGTTAGAGATCAGCCCATCCTCCTTTCTCTTCCCCGTGTATTCTGTGTATTCTTCGCATACCCTCCCTCATAGGCTGTGTCAGAGGCAGGGACTCTGTAAAGAAATTATACACAGTGAATGATGTTGTGAGTGAGTGGCTGTACAACCTGCAAGAAAATATTTCGCTCTCAGAGGTTGGCTGTTGCCCCCATGACTTCTGAAACTTAACCACCAATGCATGAGTCTCCTTTTAGCTTGCAAGGAGAATGAGAATCATGGAATTAATCATAGAATGGCCTGGGTTGAAAAGGACCACAATAATCATCTATTTTCAAGCCCCCTGCTATGAGCAGGGTCGCCAGTCACTAGACCAGGCTGCCCAGAGCCACATCCAGCCTGGTTTTGAATACCTCAAGGGATGGAGTATCCACAACCTCCTTGGGCAACCTGTTTCAGTGTGTCGCCACCCTCTGTATGAAAAACTTCCTCCTAATATCTAACCTAAACCTCCCCTGTCTCAGTTTAAGATCATTCCCCCTTGCCAGAATGGAGGACAGATCTGCAAGAAGGAGCTAAAGTAAAATTTACACTTGCATTTGAATTTAGAATCTAGGTTGGTTCCCTGTGACTGATTCCTTCTCTCTTCATTTCCCCCTCTTCCCATTAAATTATTTCCCAAACCTGATTTCTAATTATTTTTTCTTGCATTAGCTCCCTTTAATAATGCTTCCCAAGCCAAGGAGTTTGAAGGATGAGTGATAATGAGCCATCTTTTTTTCCCTATCATCAAATAGTCAGAAGGATGGAGAAATCTTGACATGTCTGTCACTAATCCCAGATCAGAGGGAAAAGAGGAACACGCTACTCATGTCTGCTGCTGTCTTTGCTTGTGAAGCAATAAATAAGACTGTCTGAAGAGACGTAATAACAGAACTAAGTAACCTAGAACTCCACCCTGCTCCTTTTCATCCAGAAACATGCACAAATATGTTTATGGGTTTGAAATACATCAATACTCACTCAGCCTCAGGAAAGGTATTTCCATCACGCCCATCTCTTACATTATTTTCTCATATTTTGCATTATTCACTAAATGCATAATTTTGTTTTCCTTTCCTTTGCAGTTTTAGGACTTTCAGATTAGTGTTCATCCCTCCTAGAGATTATAATTTTAAATTGGGGAGAGGCTGGAGCTGAAGAGACCTATGTTCAGTTTCCCAGACTTCGTAAACCATGCTGGGCAAAACTGTAGCCCCTGTCCCCAGAGTCACCTGTGTGATCTATCTTGCATACATTTGAACTCATTAAGACTATTCAGGTGCTTGAAGTCATCCATGTGTATCTTGAGAGAGCTGCTGTAGAAACAGTGTCAGAGCAAAGAACTAATTTAATATTCAAGAAAGAGATTGTATGTATATATATGTATGTATGTGTGTGTGAATGTCAAAAATAATCAGAATTATGTGATTGTAACTGTGCTCAGGGAATAAGCCTGTATCTAATTTCTCAAAACGAGGTTGAAATCTAATGTGAGGACATGACGCTTCTTACTGAAGGATTTTTTTCTTCCTATTACACAGAGTATGAAGCAACTGGTGCAGTCTGCTGTTAGATACTGGGCACTGGTTGAAAAGATCTTGAATCTCTTCTGAAGTGACATTTGCTTGGTACCATGCTTTTGCCTGCATGGAGTAGGGATGATACTGTCTATGTGTGCTCTGTTTTTCCAGTCTGTTTATGCTACATACCTTCTGGAGCAAGGGCTCCTTCAGTAACATTCGGAACATCACTGAAGTCTCTACAATGCGACTGTATTAAAATAATAAGAAGAAATCACAGGCATGTTCACATGATAATTGTTATGCAAAGTTGGGAGGGGGAGGGAAAAAAGTGTGAGATTTCTTTGAAAGGCTGCCAGCACAGGTACAGACACAAAAGATGTTTGAAGTGGGAACACATTCTATCAGCCTGAAGGAATTACTGATATGCCAGTACCCCTTGTTCAGAAGCATGCTCTCAACTTTCATTTTGTGACATTTGTTTACTTTACTGAAATGTTTTCCTCTTCATTTTATTTATTTATTTATTTATTTAAACTTTGTCTCCCGAAAGTCTCCTTTGGGTTCACACTGTGTTTCAGTACTACTAGGAAGTTTTTTGTTCATTTCAACTTTTCTCTGTGGCTTTCCACTATAGTCAGGTGAGTATGGACTGCTAATTAATGTAGGCTTGAGCTTTTATTTCCTCTTCTTTTTTCAGTGAAAGGAGCTGAAAAGAAATATTCTAAAGTTCCCAAGAAGGGCTGCTTTTCAGACCTTCCTGGAAAAAAGTGTTTGGGTTTGACCTTGACTTGTATGTCTTTCCATTCATGCAGCTAGGCAGCAAATTAATATACCCTAATAGTGTGTATAGTGGAGAAAAAGGTAGAGACACTATGAAAGAACGACAGCAAGCACCTTGTGGCATCTATCTTTCTGTGCAGTTTTGCGGGCTTTTCTGCTACATTGTCAGAGAGTGTTTTTGTTCATGTCTCAAGAAGTTCATAGGCAGAGAACAGAACATCTGAAAGCAGTAGGTTGGTAGGGCATGCTTGCTTTGTCTGCAGTGCTGTACTCGTTTACTGTCAGAAGTCTGCATTAGTTGCCCTGAGTTTCTATGTGTTCTCAAACTAATTTGATGTAAGCCAAGAAAATTCAGCTTCTCTTCCTTAAGTGAAATTTCCTCTCTGAGTAACACAAGGCAATGTATAGCTAACAGCAGCATGCAACTCTGTACCTGTTCCAAGAATGTAGCAGTGTTGGCATCTCCAAGCCCTGGGTTCTTACCCAGTGTGCAACAGCCTTTTTTTTTTGCTCTTACAGCCTCTTGATGTGGGGCATGCAGCACCTCAAAAAAGCAGTGATTAACACACATGCTCCAGGGACATAAAAATATCAGTAACTCATGACCTAATGAAAGTTCTGTCAGTAGAACTTGCTAGTCAGATATAGTCTGGCAATGAAAGCTTTCCTGCAGATTACTAGAAGATAGCAGTGACAACACCTTGGACATACCACAGAGAGGTTTTTGTTAAGCAATGGCTGAATGTGTTCTGACTGGAATCTCCTCACAAACTGTGTGACCTGTGCTGCCATTGATAGGGTGCAGAGGAAGGGCAGCTGACGTAAAATCAGAGATTCAAGAAGTCTGCTCTGCCCATTCCTGGGGCTGTCCAATCTTCAAGTAGCAGCTGTTTCACCTGTATTCACAAATTTTTCACTCCTGTGTTTTCAAGAAATAAAAGGCATATAGATAATTAACATCTATTATCATATATTGGCATTAAATATACACTAAATAGTACTGCTCTAAATAACTTTCTTATGATGAAAGAATTCAATTATAAGCACTTTCACAGCAACTCTCTCCACTATAGCTATATACCTTTACTCATCTCAATATTTTCATGATTATGAAATCCATGTTCAAATTCTTCAACATTTATGTATCCTAAATGACTTTAAAGCCATATATACTTTCTAAGAACTCAAATAAAATACATCTTTCTGGATATATGGACTTTATATGGAATCCTCTATCTGGTCATGTACCAAAATGATCTATTATTCTTAACACATTAATAATAACAGTGATTAACAATAACTGTGAGCCCACGTTCAGAGGTTGTCCATTGTAACCCCACTGCCCTGCATGAAAACTGTTTCTTCCTGGGCTTGAGACTGGGTTGAACTGAGTTGAACTTGCTGCAGATTGCCTTCATAATGGATGAACCAATAAAATACCCATCTAACAGAGGCAGTTGGAAGGCCTAGCAGAGGACTGACTTCATAGAATCATAGAATGGATTAGGTTGGAAGGGCCTTTAAAGGTCATCAAACTCCAACCCCGGTTGTGTGAAGAGCTGCCACCCACCAGACCAGGCTGCCAAGGGCCCCTTCCAACCTGGTCTCGAACGCCTCCACAGATGGGGCATCTACTGTCTCTCTGAGCAGCCTGTGCCAGCACTTCACTGCCTTTTGAGTGAAGAATTTATTCCTAACATCTAACCTAAATCTCCCCTCTTTTAGTTTAAAGGTATTCCCCTTTCTCCTATCACTATCAGGTTGTGTAAAAAGTTGGTCCCCTCCTGCCTCTAAGCTCCCTTCAAGTGCTGAGAGGATACAGTGAGGTCTCCTTGGTACCTTCTCTTTTCCAAGCTAAACAAGCCCAGTTCCCTCAACCTTTCTTTGTGAGAGAGGTGCTCCACCTCTCTGATCATCTTCATGGCCCTCCTCTGGACCCAGTTCCTCTAGATCAGCTGTAGTACTGTGAGATGGAGCATTCCTGAAGTAGCAGACAGGAGATGCATGGACAGAAACTGAGTGCCAAAGTCTGTTTTACCATCTTAACATGCCTGAAAGCATTAGGATTTTGGTTTTGTTATTTTTGATGGGTTAAGAATGCAAACAGATAAAACTCCCTACTCTGTACAAGGAGGCTCTGAGACCCAGCTTTTACCTACATGTTGTTCTAAGTTTAGCTGCAAGACTTTGAACTGGCAAGTGAAGTCAACCAGAGATAATAAAACATTAATCACTCACATTCAAAGATTCTGCAAGGGAGTAAATGTGCCACTATATATATATTAAAAACAAAAACAAAAACAAAAAACTACCTTTGTGGCATTTATCTGTGGAGTACAATGTTTGTCTACTTCTTCTGGTTCCCTTTGGTAAATATTTAGAAATTTCCAAATGTCTGACTGATCACACTGTGAAAGACTGGATACACATGCAGAAAAATACTAAGAGCTTGTGTAAAAGATTATATGACTTTTTAAAGAACTGGTAGAGTACGGCTTAGAATCTAGAAAAATCAGAAGAGAACAATTCTATGGAGTTGTTTTTGTTGTTTTTTTTTCACATCATGAAAGGATGATGTAAAAATCAACTTAGCTTTCCGTGGTTGAATGTGTTGTAAAAAGCAGACTGGCGGAGAGAAAAATGATGATTTCTACTGTGAGAACTGTTACAAAACTCAAACCATGAACTGGGAGATATCATAGCTGAGTATCTGTAGCCACTTTTAGAGAAGATAAAAGAAAACCATAGACTCTCTGACAGCTCTTCTGAAGGTATAAAATTCTCTTTTTTTTCTTTCTTTCTTTCATTTTCAGGCATTTTTGATAAAACCACTTAGAATCTAAAAAAGCAGGAAGGTTTGTGCTCTTAAGGTTTAACAAGAGCAAGTGTAGAGTGTTGCACCTAGAGAGGAATAACCGCATGTACTGGTACAGGTTGGGGGATGAGCTGCTGGAGGGGAGCTCTGATGAGAGGGACCTGGGTGTCCTGGTGGATGACAGGTTGGCAATGAGCCAGCAGTGTGCTCTGGTGGCCAAGAAGGCCAATGGGATCCTGGGGTGCATTAAAAAAAGCGTGGCCAGCAGGTCAAGGGAGGTGATCCTCCCCCTCTACTCTGCCCCGGTGAGGCCTCACCTGGAGTACTGTGTCCAGTTCTGGGCTCCCCGGTACAAAAAAGACCGGGATCTCCTGGAGAGAGTCCAGCAGAGGGCTACAAAGATGATAAAGAGCATGGAACACCTCCCTCATGAGGAAAGGCTGAGAGACCTGGGTCTGTTCATCCTTGAAAAAAGAAGATTCAGAGGGGATCTGATCCATGTCTATAAATATCTAAGGAGCGGGAGAAAAAGGGAAAAGGTCAGACTCTTCTCAGCAGTGTGTGGCGATAGGACGAGAGGAAATGGCCACAAACTGAAGCATAGGAAGTTCTGCACAAATGTGAGGATGAGGGTGNAGTTGTTTTTGTTGTTTTTTTTTCACATCATGAAAGGTTGATGTAAAAATCAACTTAGCTTTCAGTGGTTGAATGTGTTGTAAAAAGCAGACTGGTGGAGAGAAAAATGATCATTTCTACTGTGAGAACTGTTACAAAACTCAAACCATGAACTGGGAGATATCATAGCTGAGTATCTGTAGCCACTTTTAGAGAAGATAAAAGAAAACCATAGACTCTCTGACAGCTCTTCTGAAGGTATAAAATTCTCTTTTTTTTCTTTCTTTCTTTCATTTTCAGGCATTTTTGATAAAACCACTTAGAATCTAAAAAAGCAGGAAGGTTTGTGCTCTTAAGGTTTAACAAGAGCAAGTGTAGAGTGTTGCACCTAGAGAGGAATAACCGCATGTACTGGTACAGGTTGGGGGATGAGCTGCTGGAGGGGAGCTCTGATGAGAGGGACCTGGGTGTCCTGGTGGATGACAGGTTGGCAATGAGCCAGCAGTGTGCTCTGGTGGCCAAGAAGGCCAATGGGATCCTGGGGTGCATTAAAAAAAGCGTGGCCAGCAGGTCAAGGGAGGTGATCCTCCCCCTCTACTCTGCCCCGGTGAGGCCTCACCTGGAGTACTGTGTCCAGTTCTGGGCTCCCCGGTACAAAAAAGACCGGGATCTCCTGGAGAGAGTCCAGCAGAGGGCTACAAAGATGATAAAGAGCATGGAACACCTCCCTCATGAGGAAAGGCTGAGAGACCTGGGTCTGTTCATCCTTGAAAAAAGAAGATTCAGAGGGGATCTGATCCATGTCTATAAATATCTAAGGAGCGGGAGAAAAAGGGAAAAGGTCAGACTCTTCTCAGCAGTGTGTGGCGATAGGACGAGAGGAAATGGCCACAAACTGAAGCATAGGAAGTTCTGCACAAATGTGAGGATGAGGGTGTGTGAGGATGATGGAGCACTGGCACAGGCTGCCCAGAAAGGTTGTAGGGTTTCCTTCTCTGGAGGAAGAGACCTCCAGAGAAGGAAAACAGACCTGCCTGGATGCCTACCTGTGCAACCTGGGCTGGGGAGCTGCTGTGGCAGGGGGTTGGACTCGATGATCTCTGGAGGTCCCTTCCAACCCCTACAGTTCTGTGATTCTGTGATTCCAACCCTACACAAAACAAAAATCAAAGCTTGTGATGAGACCCATTGGTTTAAAGTCTTAAAAAAACACGAATAGAATTATTCAGTTCAAATCACTTGGCAAAATGCTTTTACCTAATAAATAAGTTACTTTGAATAAAAACAGGTAGTTGGAAGCCAAAATGTTTTTGCTGAACTTTTTTTCTGATTTATTTCATATATGTGTTCTTAATGAATCATGGAATTACTCAGGTTGGAAAAGACCTTCCAGATCATCAAGTCCAACCACGACCTAACCATACTACTCTAACAACCCGCCACTAAATCATGTCCCTGAGCACCACATCCAAACGGATTTTAGACACACTCAGGGATGGTGACTCAACCATCTCCTGGGAGCCTATTCCAGTGCTTAATAACCCTTTCTGTAAATAATTTTTTCTTTATATCTAACCTAAACCTCCCTTGGCACAACTTGAGGCCATTTCCTCTCGTGTCACCAGTGAGAAGAGACCAACCCTGCTCTCACTGCAATCACCTTTCAGGTATTTGAAGAGAGCAATAAGGTCTCCCCTCAGCCTCCTCTTCCCCAGACTAAACAGCTCCAGCTTCTTCAGTCACTCAAAATATCAACTGAAATATCAATAAAATATCAACTTCCATCGAAAAGCAGGTTGAAACAACACCTATACATTCAGTCAGCTGTTAAATATTTATTTAACATTTTTAACATAGAAGAAAGGAAAAACTAGACTATAAGAAGGTAAATTAATCTATGGAATAGCTTAGATATGTAAATACTGTGTGCACCCAAAGAGCAGAAAGGCAAAATCTACTGCAAAATTATATGTAGTGACATGTTAATAAGTCTTTTTGTTTACAAGCCAGTGACAATTAATTTTCTTCAGGAAAATAGCAGTACGAGCAAAACAAGGCAAAATGTTTTAAAGCAAGGTTTCTTGCTGCTGCTTTAGTTATAATCAACAGTTTAAACTGACTGTGATCCTTGGGGAAGACTTTACTCCAGTATGCAGCTCAGACAACAAAGATTTTCTGGCGCTGTTCATCTTGCATCAACAGCACAAATACCACAGCCCCTTTCCTAGAAGCAGAGCCCTTTGTTTGAGATTTTCAGTCTAAACAGAAGTCAAACTGTACTATCAGCAATCTGAGACTCAATCCCAAGAGCTGCGCCTTCCCAAGAAGATGTTTTCCTCAGTCAGCAGTAACTCAGCTGGCACTGTGGGCTGGTCTAGGAGGAACACATGCTCCACTTCTCTTTCTTTGACGAGAGATTCCTTTGGTTAGTTCTGTGGTAATGAAAATTATAGGGAGGAATGATGAAAACTGAACTTTAGACTGTTTTACATTCTTTCAGTACTATTTAGCATGATGGTTGTTGACTTCTCCCCTGCTGCTATATTTAGAAAGGGGTGTAGGAGGGAGATGAGCGTTAGTATTATGGGTTATGACAGAAAAACATCAAAAGTAAGTCAATTCCCATTTCTCTTTGGTATCCTCTGGAGAGCTCCAGTATTTACAGAAAGCTCCAGTTCCACCACAGCACTTCAAGAAAATGGACACCCATTGTGAGTCCGGGACTACGCAGAGCTGCACGAGGTGGGTGGGTAACTGGGACACGAACATTTTTCTCCACAGAGCTTCATTTCCCACCACCAGATAAGCTTCAAATAACTGCCATGCCTGGTGGAATTTTTGTTTCTTAAAGTCAGTGCTTGGTTCATTTTAGAATTAAAAAAAAAAGAAGAGAAAATATCTGAAGCTTCCTCTGCATTCAAAAAATCAACAAAAGATCCATGGGAAAAAAATAATTGCATAATGCCCCAGAAGAAATATAAATGAATTGAAGTCACCCCCTGCAGAGAACTTTGGGCCTGTTTATCTTAAACACACTATTACGGATTTTGTAATGTTTTTCTGGAAGTTTTTCATAAGCATTCCTACTTCCTCTCACTGCAGGCCGGGCTGAGCTGCCAGACTGGAGGAGCTCATCGGACCTGACCTCCAGCCATGAGAGCGAGTCTCAGCTCTAGCACAACTGGGGCAGTTTTTAAGCTGCAATGCGAATTAAAAAACTCAGCAGCTCTGCAGGCTGTGCCATAAACACATCTGATAACAAATGTGAAAGCTTGACATCTCCCAGGCATAATAAAGAGCTCCTCTGTTCCCTGAGAGGAGCCGCGGCCACCATCAGGCTCAGCTGCTCTGGTCTGCACAAAGCAAGAGGCCTCAGCTGCTCCTCACACACCTTGCCCTCCAGACCCTTCCCATCTGTGTCGCCCTCCTTTGGACACTCTCTAATAGTTTGGTGTTGATGATTCTATTTATACTGTGGCACCAAAACTGCACACAGTACAGATGACCAAGCCCATCCCAAGCGCAGCCCGCACCCCCGCCCTTTCCTCTTGTTGCCCTTGCAGCACCTCCTGGGGACAGCAGAAGGTGCATGGGGTCACCCCTGCAGATCCTCTGTCCATTTTTTTTGTTGTAGATCTTCTATGAATGCTAGGAGCCTGTAGCCAGCAGGACCTGGGGCTGGCAAGGCCTGCAGCAGGCAGCACGGACTTGTGGCTGGGGTAGCTGTGTGTAAACGAGAGCCTCTCCAGCTATGACACCAACATCTGCCCACTCTCCTGCCTACAGATTCTCTGTGAAGAACAAATTCAGTGTGACGGTGGCAACTCAAGAAAACAAAAAGCCTTGTAACTTCCAGCAGAAAGTGCGTGCTGTCAGGATGGTTTCTCTTCCTGCCTCCTTACCGTTCACCCCAAATTAACGTCTGTGGCTCCATGTGGCTCCTGCCTCCTTCCCAGTCCCTCACTAGAAACTAAGCTCAGACACTGCAGACACACAGAGGGTTTCTCAGTATTTCCACCCACACTAGAGACCATTCTGCACATCTGATGCACATGTGAAACTCTTTCACAGGGGTCAGGTCGGGAGACCGTGTTTCCATTTCGAGCCACGCTGAGCCCAAGTTTTATCAGTTGTTTGTTTTTAAAGCAAAAATATACAGCTCACTTGACTTCACAGGAGAAGAAAGCACTGCAAAGAATCTTTGACGCTGGCAGGGTTGGGTTACAGCTCCTCCACATCCCACCCACACGGCTGAACCCAGCGTATGGTCACCAGGAGGAAATGAAATGCACATGTCGGTAGCCCCGCTCCCCCTTCCAGCTCTCCAGCAGAGCTGTTCTGCTGCAGCCACAGAGATCCCAGGGCCAGAGGACGTGCCAAGAGGAGGGACACTTGCTGTACCTTTTCTTGGACAAACTGGGCATCGAAATCAAGCTTCCTGAACCACAAGTTATGGAAAAACAATGCTCTGAAGGGTTGCAACGCTGCATTTTCACACCAAGGCTCAGAGCTGTGTGACACGTGGGCTAGAGCTTAAATGTAACAAAATTAACATCACAGCTCATCAAAACCGGACAGCAATATTGCAGATTCCTCAGAGCAGATTATGCCAGTCTGATTAAGTCACCAGTAAGTAACCAACACGACTCACTGTAAATTTAAAAACAACTGCTGTATTTCTTCTGTTAGAAGTTTTCTTAGAGCTCTTTTCCCCCTCTGATTCCCTTCCCCTTCTTATTTGCTGACCTAAGCAATATTAAGCATACTGTCATAACTTCCTTCACACCTACAGTTTTATTATTAACATTAATCTGAATCATTTTTCCCTCACAAAAATGTCCTGCATTCCAAGTGTTGCTTAAAAACAGCGCCTGCCACTTAAGACAGCACTCCGTAACAATTTCAGTGCAAGAGAAAAAGAGTTAATGTGTAGTCACAGTCATGGATATGGAATTCTTTTGTTAGTAGATCACTTATTAACAGGATGACAGTTCTGACTGTAATTTCTGTGATTTCAATGGATTTTAATGCTGAAAGAAAACAACTGGACAGCCTGTAACCATGAGCTACAATTCATTTCTTGAGTTGGAAAGCAGAGGAACCAGGATGTCAACTTCTGAATTTATCTTTCCACAAATAAAAACAAAGGTGAGACATTCCCTCTAATGTGTGCTTTCGGCTACCAGCACCAGGCTTCATCTTAAAGGAATTAACTATTCATAGCCCAGAGTAAATCAAAGCACAGCGGCATTTGGGTAAATATTACAGCCTGTCGATCCCCAGGAAGCACCACATCAGGATGCTGAGGACTTTCACAGCAGCCCCAATGGAGAAGAGCCAAGGGGCTTTGGGGAAGAGCCCAGCCAAAGCCCCAGCCCCTGCTGAGCTGTGTGCATGTGGCACAGCACCCGCAGCCTGGCGTGGGACCACAGCTGCCCAGCAACACCTCCTCGCAGCCAGAGCATTGCCAGAAACGCATTCAGGAAGGGGGGAACAAAAGGGAAGCAGAACTGGAGCCCAACCAATGCTAGGAAGTCTCGGTGTAAGAGAAGCACATTCAGCCCATTTCTTCTGAATAGCGTTGCGGGAAGATGGCGATCTGCATCAGCTGGGTTTTTAGACTGATGAAAACTGAACCCATGTTTATAACCAAGATTATAACGTCACAGAAAGGATAATGGATGTGGAGGAGGAAAAAAAAAAACAGGACTGGTGAAACAAAGCTGAAACTTTACTGTTCCTTCTGCTTGTTAGCAGATGCACAAGGAACTGGGCAAGCGCAGTATTGGACAGCCTGTATAATTATAACAGATGTCGATGTTGGCTAAAGTGTCTTGGATGGAGTAGGTATAGAGGTGGGATCTGCAGTGTACAGATGAAAACAGCTTCTTAATATCAATTTGCTTATGGGGAAGGAGACAATTTATCTGGTGTTAAATATCTGTGGGTACATTTCCAGCGAGATTGATCGCAGCCTTCAAGAAAATTCAGATCTACTACCTTAAGCAAAGAGAGCTACAAAAAACTGGATGCCAGACTATACAAATAAAGTATTAGTTTAGGCATGGTAGACTTTATTTTGGCACTTTAACAAATGCTTTATTTTACAGCAGTGGCACAGCATTTGCCAGAAATTTTCTTTTCTTGGCACAGTTATTTCAAGCAGTTATTTTACTAATTGGATTTCACTAAATATTGCACAATAAGATATACCTGTTAATTCTTACCCTGTTTTTACTTGTTGAACTCGTATGGCTTCGAAAAACTTGCCAGTAAGTATAAGTAATTTAAAAAGCAATATATTAAATATTTTAGCACAGGATAGCGTTCGTTTGTTTCTAAATGACCACTGAACTTGGGACAGCGACAGATACAAGTGACGCAACTCTTATCTGAAGAGCTAACAGCTCTTGTTTACAACACGTTGCCATTTCTGAGAAGCAGTTCAGCTCGACATCCTGAACATCTAACTCTGGAAATTTCAAAATCAAAAGAGCGGAGGTTAACAGAGCAGAAGACGAAGCCATTTGTCTGTGACAAAGCATAATATAGGGAGGCAGACTATCGTCTTCTCCACGTGTCCCTCTATCCAACACCTATCTGCCATCTAAGCAACAGAGCCTTTTATCTTCTACTTGGAATATTTCTTTCTTCTCTTATGAAGACATTCCACTCGTCTCAACTCTTCTGCTGGAGTCCGAGCGGAATAAAACAAATTTCTCCAAAAGGCCAGGGAAAAAAACAAAAACAAAACGAATCCAAAGCTGATATACACAATAAATGAAACCGGGTACTCCTCTGAATCTTACAGTACTGAAGACAACATTCGCAGGAAGAACAGGTCTGTGTCAATACTGCCATTAGATACAACGCAAAGGCCAAATGACTCATAACTCACGCACCAGATGTAACACTTATACATTCCAGGCTTTCTCTGCCACTTCAGCAGTAAATCTGGTCTGAGGATCAGCCTTATCAACAGCCTTTTTTGGTTTTGTTTCGGGCGGGTTTTGAAGATCTACTCGATGAGCGTTGTGACATTAAAACTTAACCACCACAGACATAAAACAGAAAACGTACAAAAGTATATCACAATGGAATTTTCAGTATTAGGCCACATGATTTATTCAGTAGTGTTTATGTTCCCAAATTACAATTATGTCTATCCATGTAAGACTACAAAAGTTACCATTAGAATTGTCTGTGCTTATAAAATACCAACATTTTCTTTTACTGTTATATACTCATTAACACCGGTCTGCGACAAGTTACATATAATCATAGGCACTTCAAAGGCTTTAAAAGACGTTTACAACTTAAATGCGATTTTAAAGAACAGAAATTTAACCCCCTACGTGTACCTTCAAATTGCAAATAATTAACAAATACAGTGGCCATAGAAATCTGCAGCAACTTCTCAAAATACTGTTAGAGTCTTTGGGTTTGCTTAGGTTTGTCAGTAGCTTACTTCAAATCTTCCTGACAGGAGATTTTAGTAAGAACACGACTATACAGTTTGTAGTAATCATCCAATTTTACACATTAATTTGCTGTTACAAATCTCACTGAAGCTACAGGTAACGCTGAGAAACAATGCCAAGTGTAAAATTGATATTCTAATTGACACTTAGATTTATACAAAGTGGAGGTTAAAGTTTACACAGCTGAAAAATTACATTTACACTAAAAGTTACTGTTATTTGAGTTACCTGAAGACAAATTGCACCATGACAACTACAAAAAGGCTTGCTTTTTTTTTTTTCTTGGAAACAGATAAATTAATGAAATAAAAACTACCTCGTCAGATCGATCTGAGACATGCTGACAAAAATTAAACAACTTTCATTGAGTCATAGGATAAAACAATCATTTTCATTCTTTTATATTTATGCATAAAGTTTTAAAAATGATTCGGTGACCATCCACGGTTCTTATAAAATAATGCTTTGCCACTGTTATTCACAGAACACTGCAAATGTTAAGTTTTAATTTTACATTTTTAAAGGAATACATGAAAAGTTTTAAATACAATGGGACTTTATCATAAAGGTGCCGTGACGGCTCTTTAATGAAAAAAAAAAAAAAAAAAAGGTCTTCATTATTCTATGCAAAAGCTTTATTTAAAAAAGTTCAGTGATCTCATAAATAGAGACACTAAATAGGAATTTTATGCATAAAACTCCTTAGTAGGTGCCTTCTGATAGGCAGCACTAGATGGTTTACGTTCACCAAGGTCGTAACTGCCTTCATCCTTCTTTCTCATGCGATATACCAGCAGCAGGATGAGGAAGATTGCGAAGAGAAAACCGATAACTCCGCCAGCAATAACAGCTGTAATCAAAGAAAAAGAAATTCATCATGTGCCGGAAGAACGGCTTCAGCACCACCTCTCATTTTCATCTCACACAATGAGCTTGCCATTATCCCATCGAGGGGCTCCCATTCTGCAAGTGGCTTGAGCAGGAGCAGCCTGATATATATATCTGGAGAAAGCCTGTTTATTTTAATGAAGGAGATCACTTAGAAGTGTTTTTCACCTGCAAGCAAGTGATCCAGCAACCCACAGTTCTAAATAAATTATCAAAAGCTTGACTAATAAAACTGCTAATATTGTCAGAACATAAAGCCGTATTTTTAATACTAAAATTTAAATGCTTTTTCAAAGTGACTCTCTGGCAGTTGACATTTTCAGCCTTAAAAGAACTACTCTGTTGCACCAGCTAAGAAATGTGTTATCCCATTTCTCCACGCGTTCACTTGGCAAATTCCTAACTGAATTCCCTATGGATGAGTAACAGGAGAGAACATTTCATGGAGCTGTAGTAGAGACACGACATTCATCATGTACTTGCTAGAGTGTAGAAAGTAACAACTCCAGCTGGACTTGAAGAGCAAACCTGCATGTTTCTGCTGATGTGGACATTAACAGTGTCCCATGTTTCATTGCTCTGGGGGAGATGAGGTTCAAAACTGCATAACTTAACACACCCACCCATGGCTCCCAACAGCCCCTCCCTGGGACAGAGGGGAAACGTATACCTGTAAACACAGGTCTTGTGCCATTAGGAAAGAAGAAAAATCACATGAATCACACATAGAAAAAGCCACTGGAAAAAACTGGAGGTTGGCCTTTTCCTTTTTTTTTTTTCTTTTCCTTTTTTTCATACACAGAAATGGGCCCTCTGCATCCCAGAAATGGTGCTCACCCATCCCTCTCCATCCACCCATCCCTGCTATGAAGCTCCTCTCTATCTGTATGTGACCACACTGTGCTCCTAGGAGAGTGGGTGTGAAATACACTTCTGCACTCCAAGCATCAATCCAAATTGCATCTCCCTTTCCAAGCTGCAGAAGCTCCGAATACTCAGTAGGGAGTATTCAGTTTGTGGGTGTCAAAATAATTAGCAACAGCTTTTGGTATTAAAGAAAATGCCAGTCTAGGTCTCATCAAATCAACCACTGGCTACCCACCTCCAAACATGTCAAGAACCTACCAAGAAAACACAGATGTTGAGTTTGTGCTATTTGACGTGAATGCCTTCATTTTCTTTGGTTTTTTTTCTGGTAAGGTGGTGGACCTTGGCAAACTACCTTACCTGCCAGAACTTCTGTTCTCTGGAAGAGGTTTTCTGAATGCTTTTCAGTGAACACATCAGTGTCATCCCCTGGCTCGTTGCTCTTTTTCTTGGAATCCACCTCAGGTCTTTCCTCTTTATCAATTTCTTCAGGTGACTGTGGCACAGAAAGAAGAAACAGCCCTTAGAGACAGGACCACCACAGATCTGCATCATCACTGCCAGACACAGAACTGCAGCAGCCTCACAGCTGTGAACCACAGTACTGACAGTCACAACACATGGGATGCCTTTTGGACCACAGAAAGCTGTCCTAGGTATTGAAAACTGAACTAATCTTCATCAGGATGGAACAAAAATCACTGTCCAGAATTTTAAGAGCTCCCAAAAATATATTCAGCAATCAGCTGGTAAACATTGCCTCTGTTTATAGGAACTACAGCCTCTGACTGAAATAATTCTGAAATTAACACATCAGAGATGTTATATTCAAAACAACTCTGGGAATAATTTAGACAATCTTACCTACAGTGGCAGAAAAAATAACAGCCAAACCAAACAACATTTTCCTTTCAGAAAGCAGAATTTTTGACTAAGACTTTGAAAGATGTAAAAAAAGGTAGGGTTCAGATTCAAACGTGTTATAAGAAACTGTTTTCTGTATCAAAAAAAGACACATTTTACATGTTTCTCTTCTTTCGTGAGAAACCCAGATGTTATTACACAGAGTTTCTAACAGAAAGAAAACTGAACAGCTCTGTATCCATTTAAACAGCTGCAGTAACATTTAATAAAAAGGTTATGGATTTGTTTTTTGTAATTCATGCAACGTCAAGGCAGCAATGGGGTACAGCAGAGCTGCTTGGAATGGTGTTGCTCTCTACTCACGCACCTTTGTTTGTGCAGGCATCTTGGTCTGCATTTTCACTGTGGTGGTCTCAGCTCTAGATGCATCACTAGTTGTTGGTAACTTTGGAACTATTCTGGACGTTGTTGTCACTGTGCTATCCTCATCCTCCTCAGCACCTGAAGACAAAACAGATGACATTTCACTGACTTGGTGATAGGTGTGGAAGAGTTTCACTTTTTTGTTACAGTATTGAGGGTATGGTGCTCATACAGCCCACCTCTGGGCCTGTGAGGGAGATGTGAGCGTGCACCAAGACTGCATGTGCATGTGGCACTCACTGGGAGTGACAGAAGGGGGTTGGAAGTGTGTAGCTGCACACTACTATTTTTGCAAGTGGCTGGCACCGTGGTTATCAACTGTATGGCTGATACTATCCTGAGTGTATAGTTCAATGATTGCCGGTTAATTGCACGTTATAAATCAGTCAGCACACCTCTTCAACGCTGATCTGACTTATGCTACATGAACTGCACAGTTTTTCCCTGTGACAAACTGTTCCAATAACAACAACAAAAAAAATCACTTCTCCACAACAAACTCATTAGACCCTGAACTATAAAAAAAACAAGTAGCTTCCATCTACAGAAATATTGTTATCTTATATTTCAGTCACTAGGAATTCACATATTTTTAAACCTCACATAATTCAAAAGCCCTTTTCTTTTTAAATGCAGGCTAAGAGGACAAAAAAAATCCCTAAAGAAGACTTTACGTTTCATTTCCTCCACATTCAAAGCTCTGCTGGAGTATGAAGGCTCCTTTATAATAAGATAATGGATACGTCTAATAAATATCCTTTAGTGATACTGGAAGGGAGAAGACACAGACAATAGACTAAATTACTGCAAGGTCTGAGAGATGAAAAGAATAGCTCTATCCACTTCTCAGGAATCTCAATACGTGTTCAGCTCATTACAGACACCAGTTGCCCAAATAACTATTGAGTAATATGTCTAGCAAACGCTCTTAAAAGTAATTCCTAACAAATAGAAATATATCTTACAACAGAACAGTATGACTCACTCATTCCAAACTGGTTTTTATCTTATTTTTCTAGAGAGAGAAAACAAGCTGAAAGATGAAGCACAAAAACAAGCTTTGAACTCATGATCAAGAATTATATACATTTGGCTTTGAAAGAAAGAGTGTTAACGAGGCAATAACTGTGACAAGTCCTGTATGGTATAAAGGAAAAACTGAAATAATTAAAAAGCAGTACATGAAAACTATCAGCACAGAATAATACCGGAGAACCGTCCAGAGATACCAAAATTACAATGCAACAGCTAAAATAAAGACCTCACAACAAGAACCAAGTGTTTTCCAGAAATATTACTCAAAGATCAAAACAAAAAATCCATCCTGCTGCAAAACACAGGTGAGGAAAGATCTAACAAGAGCATTTTTCTATCTGTGCCTTAAGAGCTTTCTTTGAGCAATAAAGAGTTCTATGGATAGTTCAGCCTGCTTTGAAAGGTAAAGTTTCTGCAAATTACACAAGACTTTCACAGTCAAGGAAATTAAAATTGATGATCAGATTAGAGATGTGATAAAGCAGACTTTGAGAGTAGAGAACTTCATTTCTTTTTCCTCTTGCTGTGCAATGACAAATCTCATTTAATCAAAAATGTTCCTCCAAATCCTTAAATGCCACCTTTGCTTCAGGCAATAGTCATGTCTGCCTGATGAAACAGTGAAAGTTACAGGTCTGAAGCTCTCTGGTTATGGAGGATGCAGGTCTCAGGTCTTTCAGCAGGGTTGACTAATCTAGCCCCTGAACTGGCTGCTAGACTGGCACTACACACTTCCTCTGTCTGGCCTCATAGTCCCTGACAGTCCACCTCCAAACAACTGAAGCTCCTGTCCTCTAGGTCTGACTCAGGTACTGTTTCACACATCCCCATAGCTCCTGCATTCTAATTAGCTTTATCTAGACAGGCCTGTGCTTGGCATGTAGCAGGCCTACACAAGAGCAGGCACTTCCCCTCCTAAACAGACCATCATCAGCCTTCTTGGCAGTGTGTGGAGATAGGACGAGGGGAAATGGCCACAAATGTGCGTGGGAACTTCTTCCCAGTGCAGTGACGGAGCACTGGCACAGGCTGCACAGAGAGGTGGTGGAGTCTCCTTCTCTGGAGACGTTCCAGACCCGCCTGGACGCCTACCTGTGCAACCTGGGCTATGGAGCTGCTGTGGCAGGGGGTTGGACTCCATGATCTGTGGAGGTCCCTTCCAACTCCTACAATTCTGTGATTCTGTAACATTATTAGAATTTTCTGTAAACAGGACTGGGAGATCAAAAAAGCACTCTCATGCTCTCCAGAACACAGGAGTAGAATTTTATACAGTACCATGGTCTCTAAAAGTTAATAATTAATAATAATAATAACAACAACAATGATATAACAGCCTCCCTCCCCACATCCAACTAGGAAAAAAAAAAATCCTACAGTGTCATGAATGTAGCTTCCAACCAGGTTGTTAAGAAAAATACTAGGAAGTATAAGAGTTCACTTTTTCCACTCAAAAATCACTATCTATTTAGAAGGCTTCCAGAACTGGTCAGCTTAGAGATGGTGCTGGGCATTAATTGCCTTAAGACTCTACAAGTGCATACAGCCTTGTTAGTGAGAGCATCACAGGAACTTTGCAGTAATTAAATCCATACCCATGTCTAGGGTAAAGAACTGAGATCTCTCTACCATCACAGTATCTTTTATCCACTGCAACTTCTTCAGGATTCCCAACTGTTATCTTCACAGTGATCAAACAACTCTAGATTGTGCTATAGTACTGGAATTATCTAATACAGCCCTCAGAGATGTGCCCACTATTAGCTGCTCCTGAATAACAGCAGCACAGATAGATGCTCCTTCGCACTCCTCCTGCTTGAGGAAACATGTCAGCAAATCAAGAGTGTGTCAGCTTAAGTTACTGTAAAAGCCCACGGTACTTAGCACTCTTAATTTGCCAAGTAGCCAGTGATTAACTCTTCCTATCAAATACAACCATTTCACGCTGTCTTTTGGCATCATGTCTGCTCGCTGTTGCACAACTTCCTCTGGAAGTACTGACACCACAAGCAAGCCTGCGAAAAGGTGGGTACATGCAGACCCAGCATCTATCTCACACCTTCCACTCTATCATCAGAGTGGCAAACACCCGACTGAAACACTTTTACCTGGCTTACCTCACCCCAGTTCACACAAAAAACTTCCAACCCCACTCTTTAGCAACAGTGTTACGCAACCAGGGATGACACCAAGGCCATACTGATGCTCTATCAGAGAACTGCAGCTGAAGAGCTGAAGTAAACGGGGACTGTGCATGAATGTCCTGTTTCTGTTAATTCCCACAGTAGGAAGGAAAAAAAAATAATGCCAAACCTGTAGAAAGAATATAAGGAAGAGCCTTAACTATGCTGAAGTACAAGATCGTGTCCAGCACAATAAAAGCGTACTCGTAAACAAGATATATCACAGTAGGTTTTTGTGCTAAAGGTCTTGAAGAAGCAGGCAGTCAGTGCTGTGAAGCACGCTCATGGGTGGTGTAGCACACGGATGGAAAAAGCCCTGGCTTCAATCCAACCCAATAGGCACATCAAGTGAGAACTTGGGAACTGGGAAAAGATTACCTGCTGCATCACTCACTCCCAGTGAGGAAAAGCACATTAGAAGACAGGGTGCAACTCTCGTGGGATGCTGCCAGGTGCACTGTCACCCAGGGCAGGGACACTGAGAATTATTAGGCAGGGAGAAGAGAAAAAGGGGAAGGAAAAAATCTGCACCGTATTCTGACATGGACTGCATATCTTGTGTACCAAGAGTAACTTCAGAGAAGACACAAGAATCAAACAGATACTTTTCCAAACTACTTGAAGATAAATCTAAGAGAGATGTCTTTCATGAACATAATGGTACTCATGCTGCAAGACCTGGGCTCAGTTAAGATCTTTCATGCCAGAGCTAGAAACAGAAGTAGTTAATAACATTTCAAGTTGTGTCTAAGCAGGAAATCTTTGAAACTAATTAAAACGCAGCCAAAGGAGGGCAAGAAAGATGGTTGAAGGGCCTACAGGGAAAGATATATGAAGAAGCAGCTGAGGTCCCTGGGCGTGTGCAACCTGGAGCAGAGGAGCTGAGGGGAGGCCTGATGGTGGCTGCAGCTCCTCACAGCAACAGGGCCCAAGGGAACGGCATGGAGCTGTGTCAGGGGAGTTAGGGACAGGGGCTGCACCAGAGGGTGGGGGGGACGGCCCTGAGTGCCAGAGTTCAGGGAGAGTTTGGACAGCACTCTCAGACATTGCATTTGATTTTGGGTGGTCCTGCGTAGAGCCAGAAGCTGGTCTTGATTATCACTGTGGGTCCTTAATAACATGGGATATTTTATGATTCTACGATTTTCATTATGCTTTATCTGAAGGTGTACACTAAAAAGAGTGCTAAAGAGTCATCTCATCAGATAAGGGGATTGCAAGAAGGAAACAATACACTAAGTAATTCACCACAGATTTCCTGCTGTCAATACATGACCATAAAGATGTGGGCATGGATCCTTCAAAAACTGTTAACCAAAATATTGGGACAGAACAGCTGAGTAAGTTAATACGTATGTACATGAAGAATAAAGAGGTTATAAAGCAAAGCAAAAATGAAGAAATAAAAAGGAAAAAAAATAAAAGCAGAACACCATCACCTTTTCTGTTTTCCTTAGAAAAAGCCTTCAGCCAATTTTCACTTTGAAATGTGTCATGCTTACACTGACATTTGTCCACGTTAATGCTGCTTGCAAACCTGCAAGGGCAGTAACAGTGGTGCTGACAATTTCTGTTTATCTCCATAGGCCTGATGGCAGCCAATAATTTTCATACCAAGGAAAGGAGTCAGCATGTTGTCATCTTGGATCTGTTTGCTTAGAGTAGAATTACATAGCAAGAAAACCACTTGAGTAGGAAGTCTCTTGCAGCTAGGAACATTACATCACTGAGTATCAAATAGAGAGAGACACATTTAACACAGTAGGAGGAAAATTCATCACTGCTACAAACGGAGGACGCTCTGTACCTCTTTAAATGGAGATAGCAGTAAATATATCTATGCTTACTCTCGTAGGTGTAGGTTGCAAGGGTGAGTAGGACAAAAGAGGGTGCTGATTTGCTTCCCTTTTGAGATTTCTTATTTCATGAGTGAATAAAACTAGGTTGTACACTGCTTAGAAAAATATTAGAACTTAGACTTCTTTCTTTGTTCAAAAGAATTAGATTTTAGTACTGTCATGTGAAATCTCTGGAGGGGTATCCAGACAGTCTCAGTCTACAATGAAACTTATTTATTTATTTATTTGCTCTTAGGTAAGAGGCAGTGATTGCCAAAAGCTGCATGAGGTACTAGAGCTCTCAGTTTTCTTGGTGTGTTATACACTCCATCTTCTATCCATGACTCAAGGCTGAACACAGGAAAAGGCAGAAGAGAAAGTAAAGGTATTGCTTTGGGTGAGGTCTAGTGGTACATTCTGTCCTTCAGGGCTCCACTTCTTCCACTGAGATGGGTTAAGGAAGTCTGAAGCCTGTTCTTGTATAGCTCTTTCATCTTGAAAAGAAGGACTGCGTTTTGAATCATCAATGTTAGAAACAGCTCAAATGCCACAGATGGATGAAAACAAAAGAAAATAGACCATTCTCCATACCTCATTTCACGGTCAACCTAACTCCTTTTCTGAGGCTTACTAAATAGCCAGCACCTGAAGACACGATAGAATGAGATGTTGACTGAAAATGCAATTTTCTTGTAGATCAGAATTTTATTTAGATGGTCCTTGGAACTGTGAGAAACCACTGAACAAATCCTTTCTTCTTTTTTTTTCCCCTCTCAAATGAAATCTGAAATTTTCCATCAGAGAAATCTGCACAAGCAGGTCTATTTTAGCCTCTGATCACAGTGCAACACCAAATTCACCCCATGGAAAGCTTCAAAACACAGATTATCACTCAGTTGCAAGTGGCCAACTGGCCTGAATTTGTCTGGCAGAAAAAAAACCAAAACCTCTGTCGACTTCATTTTAATGCATCTTTGAAACTCCAAGGAAGAGGAACAACAACAAAAAAAACTACCTGAAAAATCTCAGCTGTGGGTTACAACAGTAACAAAGACAAGGTGCTACAAAAGAAGAGCTCAGACTTTCAAAATTCACAGGTATGTATGAACATCAAAAGGCAGACTACAGGAAGCACAGCAAAGAACAAGCAATAACACACTCGGGTAAATAACAGACACACTCACAACAGCTCAGCAAATACTAACAGCAATAAGGAAACGCCTCCTTCAGAACTGGTACACAATCCTGCACTCAGCTTTTACTGCCTGGAGTCTCCCAGTTAGTCTAAAAGACATTCCACAAAGAGGGTTTTCTAAGAGAAATGATTAATTAGGTTTCAGCTGTCAGTGTTTTGAAAATGATGAGCTAGCTACATGCATCTAATGAGTGTTTAAGTCTGAGGATTCAGTATGTTATGTTTATGAATTTATTTAGCTTCTATGTGGATGTAGTTACCTCAGAGAAAACTGTCATTTATTTGGCAGTTTCCAGACTTCTATCTTTAAAAGAAAAACAACAAAAAGTAAACGGACACTATGTTTACATGAACCTGAAAGCATACAGGAGAAAATGAGATTGCTGCTGCTATGATTTCACACAGACTGCTAAATTAGCATTATGCCAAGGGAGAAGTAAGCTTTCTCTAATCCTAACTTCTAAACTCCAGAGAGATCTACAAAAAAACAAGGAGGGAGAGTAAAGAGAAAATAAAACAGAGTGGGGAGAAGTGAAATGATGCAACTAAGGAGTAAGAGCAGAAGGTTAATATTTAAAACCCAGGCCTCAGGGGCGCTCAGCGCTCTGTAAATAGAGCACTGATAATACTCACTGAAAATATCAACTCTGGCTCACAAAGGAAAACTGCACAACTTTCCACAAATGGCTGTATTGCTTCTTACACATTGTAAGATCAAATAGTGACATGGGGTCTCACCTGAACCTGACCCAGAAGAATAATCATCATCATCAATGGGATAGACGCCTGATGCTTCTTCAACAGAGCTGTTGTCCAGGTATAAATCTTTATCAGAGGTCAAATCAGCTCTCTGGAAAACAGATAAGAGTGAATGGTTAGAAAGATAACAGCTCTTCAGCACAGCCAGCCCTTAATCTTCTCTGCTATTTCCAAAGACGATATTGGTATACTGAACTGTTTATGCAACACATTTGTTGGAGATGTTAAATAAATTTGTAAAAAATATAGCATAAAAAATATCCAAGGCTGCCCAATGGAAATCAAGAAACCACTCAATCTGTGGGAAGCAAGCCTCCTTCAGCTCACACTTCATCTAATTAAATGCATGAATTAATAAACAGGATTTGCAATATACTCTCAAGAGCTTCTGTAAAAAGAAAGAAGTAAATCCGAGGACTGAAGCTCCCTGTTAAGACCTCAAATATACGAATCCATGGGATGTCATCTGAAGTCAGTCATTTGATCTCAAATGGAAAGCAGTAAGAGCATATATTACAAAACACCTCTGATAGACATTGAACCAAAACTACTAAACTCTTTACAAGGTAGAACGAACAACAAAATACAAATATTTGAAGGACAACACTGGTAGCTGAGGATTACATATTTCCATTTGGATCCAACAACTAAATTCAGGTCAGGCAAGGTACCTCAATTTCTAAATTAATGCACCTCTCCTAAAATTCAGCTGTAGCTTCAACAAGCTATAAAATTGGATTCTTCTGACTTCTATCACATGTCTACAGATTATTTCCCTGCAAAGGAGAGATTCCGATAACATGAGCTGACAATAGAACAAGGTTCAGTAATTGCTGTAGACTGACAATTCAAATTTTGAAAGATTAGAAATTGTCGTCTTCCACAGCAGATTGTATATTCTCAACAGAGCGTAAAATAGCCTACAGGTACAGTCTATTTTTGGTTACTAAGAAGATACCTGCCACTATGACTGCTATTAATTTTACCATAATTTCCGTGAATACCAATTTGCCACGACTTGGTGAAAAAAAGGAGAAATGTTACAGTTGCAAACAGGCTTTTCAGGAAGTGGTGCTGGAAAAGTTGTACAGGTTTCCCTGAGGCTGTGGACTCTCCTCCATGAGGATCTCCAGAAGCCACATGGCCATGGGCCTGGGCCCCCTGCTGCCGGTGTCCCTGCTGGAGCACACCGGGGTGGGTCACACGGCCCAGAGGGCCCTGCCAGCCTCAGTCTTCCTGGGACTTGGGGGTTCTTTGAGTTTTAAGTCAAAGTGCAATACTATGCCAAAATACATCTCACAAGGCTACCCAAATCTTTTGCTCGTTCTGGGTCCCAAGGTTTCCTGTTTGTGATTACTTTTTACTTCATGTCACTGACGGTCCACTTGACAGAAAATTTATTGTAGCTATAACCAAACAGTGAAAAGGGTAACTCCTGTATGAAAAGACCCATATCTCAGTTTCCAAGGTCATTTTTTTCCACACAGGTCTAAAAAAATAGAGTATTTCAGAATAAAAGACCTTTGCGCTAGCAGTACCTAAGCCTCCTCTAATGGTTCAGAACTAAAACAGCCCTATGCCGCTTTTCTTCTAAAAAGGAGGACACAAAATTGTGCTACTTGGTCGAAATCTGCTCTCACTCCTGCAGCTTTTACCTGTGGGACATGTGCCTGTTGCGGGGAGCAGTTTTAAAGACAGGTTTACAGAAGGCCAGCTCTCCACCGCTGCTTCCAGTTCACACGGTCTGCCTGAAACTGGCTGCAGTCCAAAGCAGAAATCCAAGATGATGTCTGCTCACCATCAATTGACTTAATTCTTTTAAAAGATGTCTCCAAAGGAAGCCTTACAGTGCCTTGGTGGGTGCAAAGGTGGTATTGTCATTAAGACTCAGCTGAGCCTGTTTGCGTATGGGAAAACAACTCCCTGCAGCAGGATAAATATCCTGCTATTGATCACACTGTGACAATGGAACAAGCCACTTTGCCCCACTTTACTTTCAGCCACAAACACAGTGAAAACAGCTCAAACCTCAATATCAGGCAGGAAACAAACAAAACACATTTAAAAAGGAAACGCAGGTGGCTACCAGTGACTATAGAACAGGCACACAATATTCAAAAGGTATCACGGATAATAAGTATTACAACTCCAAGCTGGGAAAAATAAAATACACTCTACCTGTAGGAATCTCATAACAATGGAGATTACCAATAGCATTTGAGGACAGCTGAGAAGCAGCTTGAGTTTGCAAGTGCTAATGAATGGAAATAAGTCTGCACGACAACAGAAGCATCCCAAATCCATGCCCAGAATTTTTACTGCTGAATAAAAAGAAAAACTTACAAATCACTTTATTTTCCCAGGCCATCTCCCAATTCTTTCTGTATCAGAAGCACATTTAGCAACAAACGAGCAACCCGCCCTCTCCCATACAAATGCCCCTCCTCCAAAACAAACACCCCTGTTTTGTTGCTCTATCCAGCCTCACAGGAGTCAGCACAGCCTGTAAACATCCCTGACAAGTTCTCCCAAAGTCTCTGTTTCTGCGGGACAGCTGAGCAGCTAAGCCAACCCAGCCCCAGCTTTGAGTGCCTAGCCAGCCAGGCTCCCCACCATCACATTTACTCCCTTTTGTTCAACAAATTATGGCTTCTTGGCTGCCAAAGGCATTATTTCTAGCTATGCTGAGATGTCCTTGAGATTTAAAGCTGCTGAAAACAGTGGATCAGAAATGGAAGAAAAGCCTGGATAGCTTTCAGCAGCAATTTTAGCATTCGTTGTATTTCATCCTGGGGATGCAAAGGATGCACAATGTGATATACTAGATATTTAATATCTAGTGTTGTGGATGGCACGACTCTCTAAGAATGAGAAAACTATTCCCCATAGACTCTTCCAGATTTAGTATGCTATTTACTATATGGAGAAATGCATGATACAGTGAACTTTGAGAACATACAGATTAGACATCAAACTCCATCTGAAGAACAGAAGACAGCTTCTCTGGTCAGAGAGTCCCCTGCTGAAGCCTACTTCCAGTATGAATGGCTCTCCCCTAGGAACATCACAACATGAGCCCCTTCTCAAAGCAGAGAGGCAAAGAAGTGCTTCTTGGTTTCACAATCCCTAGGCACGAGCATGGGCAAATGCAGTGCATGCCCATGCAGCCTCTTTGCAAGCTGGCTAGTAGAGCTAGAATGGGAGCATCCCCACTGTGCCCACAGCTTGCATATGTTTTCCCAGTTGCTCAGGAGCACATGAGTCCATTTGGAATAGAAATTACCTTAAGGAAGGGGAAAAAAAAAAAAAAAAGTCTATCAGTTAACATTTTTGCACAGCCATTAAAAATAATTCTGGGAAGATTTAACTTAGAAAAATGAGAAGTAGTTAATGGAAATAAAGAATACTTGACAGTGCTTAAGTGAGTATTAAGCACTGAAGCTACACTTTGTAGTTTTATGTTAAATAAAAAATAATATTTTCTCGACAAATGTCTTCTTTGCCAGTCAGCTGGGAATCAGTGGGGGTCCGTGGACTACTTCCAGGATGGCCACAAAAGGTAAATGGGAAAAACAAATCTGCTGTCAGTATGCTTGGACACAGAAAGGTCTGCATTGGCGCTTTAATACATTTAGAAGTTAAAATAAAGGAGTTTGCAAATTCTAATTCCATAAATTGTTTCTAAGCTGTTCTGAAGGCCAAATATTTAAGAGGCTATTTAACATGGCTAACAAATGAATGAATTAAGAGAAGAACTAAGGAGAATTTCTCTCCTTTACTTGATGCGGCAGGGAATGTAACCACGGAGGATAAGGAAAAGGCTGAGGTTCTCAATGCCTTCTTCACATCTGTCTTTAATAGACAGAGCAGTTATCCTCAGGGTACTTTTTGCCCTGACCTGGAAGTCTGGGACGGAGCGCATAATGCCCCCCCTGTGATCCAAGCAGAGACAGTCAGAGACCTGCTTCTCCATCTGAACTGCCACAAGTCCATGGGACCAGATGGGATCCACCCAAGGGTGCTGAGGGAGCTGGCAGAGGTGATTGCCAAGCCGCTTTCTACCATCTATCAGCATTCCTGGTTATCTGGAGAGGTCCCACAAGATTGGAGGCTGGCTGATGTGACTCCCATCTACAAGAAA
>VXAB01009110.1:4922-43037 GCA_013399175.1 Odontophorus gujanensis | reverse complement strand
GGAGCGGCTGAGGGAGCTGGGATTGTTTAGTCTGGAGAAAAGGAGGCTCAGAGGGGACCTTATTGCACTCTACCACTTCCTGAAGGGGGATTGTGGTGCGGAGGGGGTCAGCCTCTTCTCCCAGATTACTAGTGACAGGACGAGAGGGAATGGCCACAAGTTGCGCCAAGGAAGATTTAGATTAGATTTGAGGAGAAACTTTTTCTCTGAAAGAGTGGTCAGGCACTGGAATGGCCTGCCTAGGGAGGTGGTTGAGGCACCATCCCTAGCGCTGTTCAAGAAGCGTTTAGATGAGGTGCTAAGGGATTTGATTTAGTAGTTTAGTGGGTAGGGATGGTGATAGGAGGATGGTTGGACTAGATGATCTTGTAGGTCCTTTCCAACCTAATGCATCTATGAATCTATGAATCTATGAATCTATGAATTGATGGATCCCATGTCACTTTTATGTATCAGCATTATTTTCAGTTCTATTAGAATGGCAGGAACACCAGGGCAAGGATGTCTCTGTTATCAGTCCTTTAATCCGGCCCTGAAGCACAAAAACTGCTCATTACCACTTGACAGAGATTGCATTCTCGTCCATCATATCATTGTTATCCCACTTACATTTTTATTCCAAGAATATAATGCTGCAAAATCCTGTGACCTGAATACTTCGCATAGTACATGCCAATGATCACTGCTTCCTGTCCGGTTATTGACTATACTGGCATAAGCCTAAATCTCAGGGATGTAGTGCAAATTAGCGCTCATTAAGTACCGGATAAAAGATGCTCCCATACCAGTATATGTTGAATTTGAAATCTCAAAGTCTTTACTAAAGCTTACATTTTTAATGGTCTTTAACTTAAAATTCGTATCTTCCAGGGCACACTTCAAAAAAAAAAAAAAAAAAAAAAAAAAAAAAAAAAACATCCTGGCAAAAAAACTTTTTTCTGACTCATCTTCTCGTTGAAGACATAAATCATTTATCACAAATGCAAGGGAAATAAAGGTTGAAAATGCTCCTCAGACAATAGTAGGGCTGGAAATGGATGGCACACTTCTTAGAAAATATAAAAAAAACCTAAGAACATAAAAATCCCCAAGTCCCCTGTTCTAGCCATTCCCTCTCACAGACCTGTTGTTACAGTCAGTCCTCCTGTTAAGTGAGGACAATTTAGGGGGGTAAGACATAGAAGACATGTATGCCACGGAAATGAAGCCAACAAAACTGGTGTGATGTGCAATGGAGAAGGAAGAGGAGGAAGTCATGTCTACCACGTGTGCCGTGGCTGCTTGAAACTCCATCGGAACAGCGATGAGTAACTGACATATGGAAGGAAACGTTTTATTACTTACAGATGCACTCAAATTTATTTCTTTGCCTTTGTTGGTATATCTATGGGATAATGAATTTGAGGTTTGCAGCATGGTTATTAATGGTACATTGCCTCCATTTTTCCCCAGATGGAAATCCTTTAGATGTAACCTGTTTAGTATGCACAGAATGAGACTCATATTTTATAAGTGATGTTATATCACAAACCTTCAAGCCAGAAGACTCTAAAAAATTTGCAAGCATTGCAGCTGGTGATTAATTGGAGATCTCATATGTAAGAAAGAGAAAGAAAAACAGATTTTCCTATTCTATTAAGAGATCGTGCTGTTCAATTAGTGCAGGTATAAAAACATGTTCAGCTGGTGATTCTGAGTTCATCAAAGTGACAAATGGTCCATAACACTATATTTTTGGAAAGCTACATATCTGAATATATCCATCTACAGCCCGAGGGCCCTTTCACAGACTCTTGTAGAATGGTTTACAAAATGCAGTTGTATGAAGTAGAAACTCTATTTCCTTGAAAGCTTCCCGCAGAAGAGACTGTGAACTGTGCCCTGACAGTAGACAGACCTAGCAAACCTCAGCCACAAGAGCAGCAAGTATCTTGCTAATGAAGCTTGCCATTTCTGTCTTCCCTCATCGCACCAGGAAGTTTGATGAGACCGTCCCTCTTCAAGACTTTGTTAACTTGGTCCAGGAACAAGAGTCATGATTGCCCAGAGAAGCCGGGGGTGCCCCATCCCTGGAGGCATTCAAGGCCAGGTTGGATGGGCCCTGGGCAGCCTGAGCTGCTGGGGTAGGGCCCTGCCCACAGCAGGGGGTTGGAACTGGATGGTCTTTAAGGTCCCTTCCAACTCAAGCCATTCTAGGATTCTACACTTCTATTTTAAACAAGAAATTCTAGTTCTTTCCAGAGAATTGTGCTATCCAGCTGGCATGCTTCTCTTGCTGTTTTCTATCACATTCCCATACACATTCCCAGGTACAAGCTGCTGCTGGCTCAGCAGCACTCACTCACCTCCTGCAGCTCCGCATGTCCCACCTGCACCCCACTGCACACACCTGATTTCAAGGGAGGACTGTATGTTGTCAGATACAACTTTCCAGACCTGTTTTCCAGTAACTGCCAGATGCCTTTTTCCCCCATTCAATGATAAGTTCTGCAGCTCGAGAGGAAAAGGGACGGAAAGAAGTAGCCTCTAATACTTTCAAGGCAGACCCTATTATTTCCTTTAAAAGTTGTGGTAGCTATTTTTAAGTGCTCATAGGCCCACAGGCCAAGATCTTGCCAGCAAAACACAACTCTAATAGGAACTGAGGCAGAAGAAGGGGGCGTGGGGGGTGGGAGGGGGTTGGCATGCTGTGGGGCTCTTTTTCAAAAACAATAGAAAAAGAAAAAAACAAAAAAGGATGCTAAGAATTAGAAATGCCTAATTTATGCACAGCACTCTGAGGACTGCCCATTTCCTTCCCTGCAGAAACCACGCTGCCCACAGACACCAGTGATGTTAGTGGGTTGGGTGCAGGCCACAGGAAAGCTGCCCTACACAACACTTGGGGTAATTGCAATCACAGCAAAAATATTCTTCCCCTAACAACAGGCAGCAGACTAAATTTTGCTCGCTTCTGAGCCAACGTTTCATAAGGATGCTACCATCTGCTTTGCTCATTTCCTCCGAACGTTTCTGACACGAGGACCATCTCCCAGCATTACCTAGGAGCTGCAGGAAAGCCTGCACTCCCCAGAGTGCCACCTCCCAGTGCCAGTCCTCCCGCTGTCCCCAGACGCAATGTGAAAACCTGCCTGGCAGCAGGAGCTGCCCGCACCGCATTTCTTAGCCCCCCGCCTCCCCCATTGCTGATTTTTGGCCTGTTAAACAACAAGGTTGGATTTCAGCGACTCATTTCGGTAGGGCTTATTTCCAAAGGTATTTTTAAAAGTAAAGAGGATGTTGGCTGCCCTTCCTCAGGTAAGGGTGAAACAGCACGTCAGCTTTGTGCGAGTGTCCCTGCTGACGCTAACGGGGTGTTTGCCCGCGGCCCAGTGCAGCCTGGTGCGGGCAGAGCTGCCCCAGCGCCGGCACTGCACGCCAGAAAGATTCTTCACGCTGCCTGCACCCTGTTGCAAGAACTCCCTGATGCTGCACAAAACTATAGCTTGAGGCTTCCAGCTTCTCCCGACGGAGGAAGAAAGGGTCTGACTGTTCGTGGCCGCTGAGGAAAAGCGCTGAGCCCAAAATAAACGCGAGTAGTGAATAGAGCTTCTGCTACCGTGAGTGTTCAGCAGCAGAGGAGTCCACCAAAGAGCTGATTTACAGATTGCCTAACGTCGGAGCCAACAGTCAAAATATGCATGCTTTTAGGATGCACGCAGTCTGTTTTGGTAATTAGCCTGGCATAACAGAGGCGTATTTGACAGCGACAGAATTAATCAAACAACTCTTGCTCACGTCAGGCGTTTCAGCAGCCGCATGGCGCACGCTGAACCAAACCACCTCACAGCCATGGTACCCGCAGGGAAACACTCAGAGATGTGAAGAAGCCACCGCCACCACAGCCTCTCCTCACTGGTGGCCACATACCAAAACGGTGGCTGTGCTGCAGTCAACAGACCCTAGCTCATGCTCTAACAAAGTCACAGAAACTTGTGTGCCTGTTTTCTAACTGTCAGCCATGCTTCAGAAATACTCCCTGATGTGCAACTGCATCATGTGATAACATAACCTAAAATGAAAACAGAGGAACGTGTTCAAGCTTAATTGGAAATGGTTATCTTCCCATCCTCAAGCCTCATGGATCTTTCAGCTTGCTCACGGCACTGGAGCTGAGGCCTGTCCTGCCTTGAGGACGGCATAAATGCCCTCTAATGTTTTAGCCTGACTGAAGTAAATTCTAATGGAAAAAGCTTTCCCCTTCCCACTTCCTCTCACAGCATCTGATTTCCAGCTGTGTGCCATTCATCTATTAAGTGCACACAGAGATCAAACTCCTGGTCTATTAATCCAGTCCCTCGTCCATAACCTGCACTGCCCAGGGGAGGGACAGGAAGGCTGTGTGCGCTGGAGGGAAGCAACAAGTACTGCAGCAGGAGCAGTGCTTTCCACTCTTACACATTTGAGACAAAGGACAGATCCAACAACTTGCTCCACACTCTCCAGTTGCAACAGACGCTTAGGAGATAAAAATAATAGAGAGAATCACAATTATCCAACACTCCCTCCAAAGGCTATCCAGCTAGGCTTCAGCCCAGGGGAGATTATACCAAAGTACTGCAAGCTGAGCGGTGGGTCTGCCCCTACAAAATACAACTTCATCATCTACCCTGCAGACAATACCTGCTTCTTCATTCAGTCATACAGAATCTTCTGAAACAACAGATCTCTGCCTCCCTGGACCTCTGTCAACGCTGTACCCCAGTGAAGAGCAGAGTGGTCTTCCCAGAAGCTGTCCCACTCCCTTAACTCACAACTCAGCAAGTAAAATTACTTAGATTACAGAATATGAAATGGCAGCTTTTCATTTTCTTTCTGCAGAAATGAAAGTTCTGCTGTTTGACAGCAATTGATGCTAGAAGCCCACACTGCTGAAGTGACCTGCCCCATTACTCCCCCACATACCCACAGCAGGGAACAACTGTGTGCTCAGCCCTCCTCCACACTGGCAGCATGTTTAGATTCAGAGGGTCCCTTGGTCCCATGACCATAGGAATTTACTCCAGACTGGAAGAGGTTGCTTAGAAATGACAGAGCAGTAGGGGAAACCTAATACAAAAAGCCAAACAAACAGTGACGTCACACCACCAGGCCTGTGAAACTCAGAATTGAGCACTGCAGCTCAGTTATCTCCTTTACCTAGAAAACCTCAAGGTAAAGCAATTCTAGTTTCCCACATAAAAGCAAACATTTTGCACCAAAGTTTCTCCGGGAATCCCAAAATGAAAAGTTTCAAAGTCCTTGCAGCTTTCATACTAAGTCATCAATTAATGCAATCAAAGTTTATTCCTTGTCTTTGACATGGGCACGGAATAACAGGGAAACTATGAGATGGGCTAAAGCTCAAGCAGTTTCCAGAGTGCTACTCCAGGCTGAAATACGAAAGGGCAACGTGCAGGTGAAACGGCAGCAGAGTTAGCAGCCAGCACCGTGCATTGCGGATCGATTTATCTCAATTAGCATAGCAATTTTCTGCACGTTTTCTAAAAAGCGCTGATCGGTTTCACCAAAAATAGGATCAGAAACACCATGCAAATTGTTGTCACGGCTCAGAACACTAATCGGTTTCCTAAGGACACATCAGCCCATGCGCAGATAGGTTGAATTTAAGGCACAGCCGTGACCAAGAAGCTAAATGTACTCCTTTGAAACTGCTGAATGAAGAAGTTAGCGTGCCTCTGAATCACCCGTCACCAGCCTGACACTAATAACAGGAGATGCAGGTAACTTCTGCTGTCCAGGTCACAGCTACACATACCTGGCCCCAGTCAGTGTTCCTGATGTGTGCTGACTTTTCAACACACCCCTCCCCTCTGCTTTTATGCTTTACCGATCCTTTTTCCTAATCAATCAGAAGAACTAACACTTATATTTTCCTCCCTCCTCTTGAGAATGTGGAAGAATGATTAAAGCTGCCAGGGCAACCTCCTTGGCATGCATGCCAATAACTTCCCACCTAATAGCCTTTCCTTTGCCTCACTGCCCTGGCCCACTGGTGATTACTGCAATCCCTTGAAGTGGTCAAATTGCAGGGCAGCCCCCATGGAAACCTATTTGGAACTGTTCAAGCTCATACCAAAGAATGATGTTTTTAATACAGATTGTTCTTTTTAAAGCCCTACAAAAGCAGCTGTAATCAATCGTAGTGGGAGCACTGCAAACCTCCACCAGTTTCAAAAGCCCCATATTGATTTCTTTCCAGTACATGGATTCTAACAAAATAACCCCATGTGTGGAGCCCACAATCACCTATCAAGGAATCACTTATTAAGATATTTTTGTCATTAGTTGCAACAATGTGCAATAAGCTATCTCAATCAATTAAATTCCATTAGAATGAATATGGAGACTACATGCAATTGTTAAAGTTGCATTGAACATCAATTAAACGTTACTAGTAAAGGTTATGCATAGCACCTAAGTTTGTTAAAGGCAATGAGGAGTCGCACTTCAGTTTAAAGACTGAGTATTCCCAATTCCTCAAATGCAGCATGGTGACCAAGCATAACCTGTTATCCAACAGTCAGTCTTCAAACAACAGGGTCCACAAATCTCCCATTGGACAAAATGACTGTTTGCCACCTACAGTCAGCAGACTGGTGACATCCCACCAAAGCTTCGTGTGAAGGTGAAAAACAGCACCAGTCAATCTGAAATCTGTTACATCTTTCTAAAATTAAGTGCTGTTACAGCAACTACCCCAGGGAACTTCCCTCCATCCAACAAACACAGAAAACATTTCACAAGGTGGTTGTAAACAGCTTGAAACAAAGAGAAATACTGGTGGTAACACATCCCAGGTTCTCCAGGCACTCACTCAAGGAGAGTAAAGCTCAAGTAAGCTTTAAGCATGCCTAAATGAAATGCTATGCTCTTGGTTCTGTTTTAACTGGATATGCAGACTGTGCCCTCAACGTGAGAGAAAATAATTATCTTTTAAACAAATATCTTTAAAATAACATATAATAATAAAATTTAAAATAATAAATAAACTAAAAACAAGCATCACCTTTTACATTACTTTGGGTACTGACAAACAGTCAGTTTCCACTGACAAACAGCACTGTCTTGTGATATAAAATGCAAACTGAACTGCAGTTAATGTGAAGTTTGTGCTACCCTGCAGTACACACTGTATACACTGACTTGTTCCCCAAACCCATGGGAATGAACACCGCTGCATTTGTTCAGGTGACTGCTTCTAACTTGTCCAGTGGTGACTGAAAGCATAGCGTTGAGGGATCAGTACTGATAAATCTGAAGCTGGGTCCAATGAGGCCAAGAGCAGCCATGAAGACAAACTGTGCCACTGCTGCTTTCTGCTGGCATAGACTTCTTGGATAGAGACCGAAAGCTTTAGGAGACCAGGCATCCTCGTGAGATACCACTTTTTATCCCAGATCCCACAAACATAGGACAACAATGACGTCTTTATTGCTGTTTCCAGTTGCCAACCAGTCTAACACCCACTCAGCTTCCTGGTCTATGAGACTAAGTAGCTGGATTCAGTGCTCTGATCCCATCTTACTTTACTGAACTTGAAAATAAATGAAGAAAAATTTGCTTCCCTTAATGTAAAGGAAAGTGACCAGATAAGTTGTTTGACTGCACTTTGACAGTTACGTCAAAGACAGACGAGGTGACCAGAGAGTAAAATACAATGAAGATTCTTAATTGTATTTAATATCTGTTAACAAAGAACTAAACAACTCTTTTATTTTTTTTTTCTTTTTTTCCCCTAGCATTTATACTTGAAATAAGAGTTCTGCTGGAGGGAACAAGGATTTCACTACATCTATGGCCAAACTCGACTCTTCACAAGAATGTCCCGGTGCCACTGATACAAGGCTGGCAGCACTCCGTGATCTTTATTGCCCAATCAACAGTTTAATGCTTTTAAAAATCCATATGCCTACAAAAACCTCCTGGGGCTGTTACACGTTGAGGATTTCACTGCATTATTGACCTGGGCAGCCTCTTTATCCTCACTGAGTTATTTTAAGCAACTTTCTGCCAGTAAGCAAGTCTCTTTGTTAGGTTTTGTCTGTACTATTGCTAAAGCCCTGCTTACAATACAGCACAGAATGGGGAGGTACTAAGCACACACCAGAAAAAAAGCCCGACAAGTTCCATTTGTATTTTCATTGTTCCCACTTTCTTGATATCATTTAATGTTGTACAGATGGCTGCACTGCTGCCAGGAGTCTGGCTAACCACCTGAGCTCCCTCCTGTGAGGGGGCAACATGAACACACAGTACAAGAAATAGACCAAATCCACGTCTTTTCTGGAGCATATGATTTGTGTACTTTCTTTTGCTCTTTTGGTGTTTCTTGGGTTTTGGTTTTTTTTTTTTTTTTTCATGTTTGTTTTTCAGTATCTGTTGTGGAGAAATAGAAGCAAGCAACTGTATTTATTACCTACTCAGTAAGGAACCTGGCTTTGGAGGTGAGGAAGTGAAAAGGAAAAAGAAGCTTCTCAGATTTTAAACTCAAAAAAACCAAACACTAGGTATAACTCTTAAATCCCCTGTGAGATAAACGTTGCCAGTTTGAGGACCACTTTTCCGTGGCACCACAGAAGCAAACTTCAACCCTACCCTTCCTTCCCGAATTACCAAGGCACATCCCCACTTCCTCTACTTCCCTACTTATCAGAAGTACTAATATGGTGACTCTGGCTGGGAAAGCATCTCTGGGCTCAGGGTCAAATGAATGCTGTCCTCATGGGTCTGCCCACCAAGGTCACATCCCACAGCACAGAGCACTGAACCAAACATGTTCCCACTGCCCCACAGCTGTGCTTTAAGCACTGCTTTATCAGCACTGCTCTTGGGCTCCACATCAATGGCACTTCACAGTGGAATAATCACAGAAATCGTGACAGCTGAGGAACACTTTCTGCTCCTCAACAGCAAATGTAAAAGCAAGGAAATAGTTGCAAGAAGGCAGTTCCAGCTGCCATGGTTTAATTCACCTAAGAGTCCACGTGCTATCCTTTCATTTCTAAGTTTCATATCTCAAAAGTCAGTGTGGCCAGCAACACTTGGTGTCACCAGAACTGCTATTCTCATATTAAATCTCTATCTTGCTGAGTGAATGGGAAGAAGAAATATGTCCTAAGTCATCGTCAGGCCAGTTAAGTCTGTGAACAGCAGAACACCTTTCAACTCATTTTATGGAAGCAACCAATTCAACACTGGCATCTTCATTTTCCTTAATAAAAATAGCAAACAACACCAAGTAATCTGCTAACCTTGGGATGTTATATATACAGCACAAATGTATTCCTATATTATCTGCACCTTCTTTTCATTCCAAGAGTTCTGTTTCAGAAATACAGCACATAATCTGCTCCAGGTAGATGTCAGTCGATTGAGCACGTTCTTTTACAGATTCACTGTTGCTACTTCCAAAGCAATTGTACTTTACAAGGTTATCCATAGAGTAATAACAGAAGTTTAATTAAAAACACTGCTTTTCCCCTGCAAACAATAAAAAAGGTTGCTACGTTGCCAGCATTAGAAAGCTTCTTTGCTCAGCACTTTGATATGGGACAAACAAAATGGGGTTCATCAGCCTACGCGTTAAGGATGTGGGCCACTTAACAGACCTGACCTCACACAAACCTGTTCACTCCTCTGCGTTCTGGGAGCTTAAAAACAAATCTGAGGACAAACAGGGGAAGAGTAAAGACCGTGCTTAGGGAGACCATACGGCACAACCTGCACATCTGCCATATCAAGGCCACAATTTCACAAAATCTGAAATTTCAGATTAGACATTTGGACTTGGGTCAAGAGTAAAACTCTCACAGGGCAGAGTACGGTGGGTAAATCAGCTTTTCTGAGAAACAGACATCAGTAAATTAGATTAAGAACTTGCTGAAAATACAATTTTGCAAGTAATATAAATGAAGACTGCTTTATATGATGACTGGGAAGCAGCTGAGAACCACGAAGGCTGAGCACACTTCTGCTGAAAACTGTTCGTGTCTGTCACTGATGTCTTCTCTTAAAAGTCACTCCAAAGTTCATTTGACTTCATAATGACATGATCAAGAGCAATCATTGGGCAGAAGAATGGATCAGTTCCTGGTGTTTTGATAAAGCAGAGACATCAGCTCATTCCACAAAACTGAATAAGGCTCGTCCAGTGAAATACATTGCCACACTAACGGGAAAAATCAGCTGATCAAGCTACACTGACACCTCAAGAGTTTGCTGTGCTGGAAGTGTTCATTTACCACACTGACAGAGCATGATCCCTTCTGGAGAATAAAGGCCTACGGTCAGCTCCTGGCAGTGATTTTCCTTCCTCCATTAATTACGTGTGCACACACATACACTCATGCTGCAATCCCCAGGAGAAATGTGTGATGGTCTCAAAGAGCAGATTACGGGCTTATGGCTCAAATACAGCAGGTTATGCAACCATAAGGCTTAACAAGCCTCCAGTCCTCTCTTTAAAAATTAGTTTGAAGGGGGAAAAAATGAACAGCTATGAGGACAAACACCAAAAAGTGACATAAATCCAAAAAATAGCACAGGCAGGAGAAAACAAGCTGCAGTATAATGCTTCAGTTTTCAATTACCAGAGTGAGGCAAGAGTCACAAGGCACTGTCGACAGCCGCATTTGCTCAGATGCTCCTCGGCCTGCTGTGAAGCAAGAGCTTGCTCTATTTTTTAACCCAAAAACCACTTTCTTCATTAGGCTGTTTGCTACTTTAGAAAGAATTAATAGGTAATGTTCTGAAAGTCTAAGACTCTTCCAAAGCTTGAGGTCCGCTCATGGATGTTCTTCCAGCTTCCAACGCAAAGCATGGAACAGAAGAGAAGGTCTGGTACACCCAGAACATGCCCAAATTGTTGTTGGGAAGCTGGTGAGACATTTCCAGCACACCACTGCTGGGCACACAACCATGGGAAGTGTACTTCTCCTCACCGCATCGGAGTTGGCTCTGCAGCAAGTGCAGTGAGCAACCTAGAGAATGGGACCTGAGTTGAAGGCAGTTCTGCTTTTCCACTGGTTTTACTCACTACAGTTGCAAGCCAAAGGTAACAAAAAATGACAAGTGTTGGCTGAAGCAAAGTGTAAAAGTGTCACTCATAAACTTGACCGCATCACGTCAGTACGTTCAGTCTGTACCGCATTTCTGTTGCTTCTTTTTCAAACAAATACAGAAGGTTCAAGCAAACGAAGGGATAGTTTAGGATACCTCACACCAGCTCTTCACCTTGTACCACCTTATTAAATCAATGTCCCGTTGCTGCTTTACAGCCTGATCAACCCAAAGTGCAGCTCGTGTCCACCCATGACTCAGTTGGCAGAACAAGCTGCTCCTTCTCTTCCAGGCGAGCTCCCCTGGAACGCGCAGCCCAAGCTTTCCATTTGCTGGAGAGGGTTGTCATCCATGACATTATGCAGTGCTGAAGGAGCCAAGCAGATTAAATGGACATCTGCCTTCCTAGTCCGCTATAAAAAGTGGTTTAATACCAAGCAGTGTTTAACAGTAAAACTGTCTGCAATTACTGCTCTATAATCTGTGAGTAATCAATCAGTCTCAATGCTGAACTTTCATTACTGCTTCTCCGTAAGCAGCTGGAAAAATATCCAGGGCACACACTCTGTTTTTATACCCCATCACTAAAGATGAATTAATCACAGATTCGCTCTGCATCCGCAGTGATCCCAGCACAAACGTCAAGTCTTAGGCTTGTATTTTCAAAGCGAAGCACAGCAGAAGCCATAAACCCACACGTTACAGTAACTATTTGCCACATTATTTCCCTTCTGAACACACCATGGAAATAAACACAGGGTGGTTTTGCCAAAGGAGAGCAGCACATCTTCATCCTCCCTCCTCCTAAACCCCAGCACTGCAGGAGGGAGCCGCAGAGCCAGGCTGCTCTGGTTGCAGCCATCCTGGGCAGCAGCCTCCAACTCCGCAGCTTTTTCCGACTTGTTGCTTGATGCAGTAATGACTCTGGGATTAAGACTGTCATGTTGGGGATTCAAAGGCTTACTTCATTTCTTTTAACAACCTAATCCACGCTGACACTTTTTTGTTAAGATGTAAGCATCCCTCACTCACAGAGCTACGCAGACCCCGCTAGCAACAGCAACACAGGCACTCGGCTGACGTTGGCACTGAAGGGAATGAGAGCTGCTTCCCTTTCGGTGGGTGAAGGCAAAGAAGGAGAAATGGGACCTCCAGCCAAGCCATGGGAGCGAGGTTGTGCAGGCAGCAGGCAGCTCCGGTGCTCATGGCACCTTGCTGCAGGTCACGCCTGGATTACCCTACTTCTGGGCTGCACGGTGACACGGGACCAAGCCCAGCACTCCTTCCACGGTGGATTAAAGCTGAGCCTTTTTATATTCCTTTATTCTGCTGTGCGGAGGCTGCCGCTTAGCCTGTAAAGCACCTGTCCAGCATCTGTCACCTGCCCATCCCATCATCCCCCACCAAGAGCAAGGATTTCATGCCCCAGAGGCTCCTGCTTCATTTGGTTAGGGTAGATTGTCCCACAAATGACACTTAATTGAGATGTGGTAAAGGTGAGACCAGTTCTTTATAAGTGGAATATCAGTGGCCGGTTTCACACATCTTAAGAGACAGCTCCTGTCCCACATATTTATTCACCAACAGTGCTTGGCATCATGGCTGCTCCAGATGGGGAGCCCAGAACAAGGGCACCACTTCCAGCACACCTGCTGCTCAGCAGCCACCCGAGCTGGCTGCTGGCTATAAAATGAGATGGGGCTTTCAGCTGAGCTGGTGGAAAGTGCCTTGGCCTAAAACACAGTGTTGGATGAAATCTATGAAGCTTTCCAGACCTGATCTGCATCTGTTCCTCCCCCCTGTGCCACTCTCTGCTTGGCACAAGGAGGTGAAGGTTCACAGTGGCTCAAACTGCCACATGTGCTCTGGTGTGCCATGGCAAACACACACCGGCAATGGACACGGACAACTGGATTTTATAAGTAAAAGCGTTTCACAAAATCATTACCATACGTCCATCATCCAAATCATGGCTTTACTGGAAGCTCGTGGCTATTCACATGAGCAGAGCTGGTACCTGGGCACTGCAGTATGAATGGTGAGATGAGAGACATGGAGCGAGCTGCTGAGACTGCAGAGCTCCTGGGAGGGCCCAGAAGGTACTTCTGTTCGGACAGTAGCACAAAATCAACATGTGCCCATCTCTCTCCCTCTCAATGTTGCTATACAATTAGCATGATCACTACACACAGATGTTGCCTCTCATTTTTTACTCACTGGTCTCAGGTTGGATTATCCATTTCAGTTTGGATAGAGCAGTGCTCTCAGGTGAGACTAAGGACATAGGGAGACAAAAGCAAGGTGCATTTCAGCCACCCAACTTCCAGAAGCTCCTTCTACAGATCAACGACTGCTCACAGTCCTGGTTTTAGATGTCTAAACTCAGACATTTATCTTCCAACCAGGCCCAACTTATTAATGGAAATGTCCAGGGGAGGATGTGTGCTTTTTTACAACTTTCAGCATCCTCCAGAAGTACTTAATTGGACTTTCAAGAGAAAAAAAAAAAAGGAAAAGAAAAAGGATAATCCTTTGAAGCCACAGGACACAGCCAGCAAAACGCCTGTTGCATACAAGATGCAAATCAACACTTAACAGCTGACTGGTCCCTCTGACACAAGTTAAATAAGGGTGTCAATCTCTGACTGAATTGGCACCTATAAAGTCAGGTTCTAGTAGATCTGAATGAGTAATAACGGAGCAGAGGGGCACTTTGCAAAGCCAGCAAATCTGTATTTTCCAAAGGAACAATTACTGTGACAACAAGGCATTTAAGAGGCTCAGAAAGAAACCTCAGCATCTCAGTGCTGTCATAAACTGCATGGAAAAAAAAAAAAGCCAAACCCTATGACTTCAGAGCACAGACCCATACTTTTGCAGCTGATGGTTCCAAGAAGAGATCTCTGTTTATCGGTAATGACACAGTATAACTCAGCCAGCTAGGTGACTTGTCCCTGGACTTGCACAGTGGGTACTCATTTCCCTGGCTGCTTTATAAGGAAGGAAAAAAGAGCAAGCACAGCATAATTCCTGACTGCAGGCCTCTTTCAGTAAGAAAAGCCTGTGTTCCTCTGGTCATGCACAGGAGCTACTGCAGCCCTATGCTACATGAGTACCCAGAAACTGCTGCAAGTAAATGGGCAGAGCTTTGGAGGCTAATTAACACAGTACTACGTGACAAAAAAGTTCTCACAACTTTTACTTCTAATCCTGCTCACAGTATTTTGATGACTGCTGTGGAAGTTATATTGTTCCACACTTGGAGCGTTACAGCTCTTCCACTGGTCACTTGTACCTTGCACAGCCCTTAAAGGAATGGTAACATACATCAGATTCTTTCTCAATACCATCCACCATGTACAGGGGAGAGCACACTGAACACACTGATTTAAAGTGAGATTCTCTGTGTGCCAATCGGAAAATAAAAATCAAAGTAGTAGCTGCAGTGGTAATTATAGTCATCAAAATCTACACAGTAAGCGACTATTTAGACTTGCATTATCTGAGAATGATGTAATGCTATATAAAATGTGAAGCTTGTATAAATACATTTTGCTTTCTAATGCAGAATGAGAATGAAGTATAATCTATCAAGAATTACAACTGAATATCTCACGCCTATCATGCAAAGAGACCAAAACCAGTCAAACATTCAGAAAAGCAGTTCTTCCCCATACGCATTTAGCTTCATTCTAAAAATCAACAAGAGGCACTAATACTGACATCCAGATGCAAGTGAGAGAGCCTCCTGAAATTCTGCAACATGGTTAGCATCAGAAACCTCCCAGGTGTGAAATGAGAAACTAATGGAGTTTGCTCGCGGTGAAAAGAACCAAACCAGAATTGCACTGCAGGAAACTACTGCAGTTAAACATGCTGATTATCATTTCACTGACATTTTACCTCCTAAATCCTTCACGGACCATAAATACATGAAATGCTGTTCAGTAAGAGCATAGTGTACCTATCAACCATAGAAGAGCAGAAAAATTGACCTAAGGCCAACCTGCGTAAACGTGAGATGTGCCTCTGCTAAGAAGTGCTCACAGTTTCTGGTAATTATACACTCATTCTGCCTACACACAACAAGGACCTGTTCCTTCAGCATAAGACAGCATTCCAGCTCCTGTTCCTGTGCCACCTACTTCTCTTTCCAGTCAGGTTGCTGATAAATGCCCACACAGTATGTAAGCCCTCTAAGGATACCTGCAAATAATGCACTTACAAACAATGGTGTCCTGGTCAGCAAGATGAAATTACTTTACAGTGGCTTAGAAAACCTTCCGAGAGGGACATATTGTCCTAATGTAATAGGAGGCTGTGGGAACAAACAAGAAGAGAACAAAACAAGACAATTATACAAAAGCCTCTTTCCAGCTAATGTCTGAGAGGCAATTACAGGATACCAGTGTGCTTCCTGGCCCCAAGCTGAAGTATCATCACTGTTCTTCAGTGATGGGGGAAGAGGAAAATAACAAAAATAAAATAAAAAAAAAAGTAAACAACACAAACAAGTACAGAGAATCCAAAACCTCCTACTTGTGCACCCCACAGCCCAGAAAGTCAGGCACAGAATAGGAGATTCTCCTACAGACAAAGGCAGCCACTTCAGGCAGGCATTTGCCTTGAACTCAGTGTGTAAAATCTGGTTTCAGGTTGCTAGAAATCTAGTTGGTGCAGCCAGTTAAGCCCAGACCCAGCTCAGCTTCCTAACCACAGATACATGGCCCTCCTCAGGATGCCCCAATGCCTTGTCTCACCTCTAGCTTTTGCTCCAGAAGGACACACCTCCTGCAGGCCCCATCACACCTTCCAGGACCATGCAGACCTTCTCAGAGCCTGAAGACATTCTAAATGGCACAAGAAGTAAAGTCTGGGCAATTGACCCACCGCAGAAAAAGTGTCCAGGCGTGGCTGGCTGAAATGGGAGCTCAAATGTGAGATCTATGCATGAGCATCTCCAAGCAGATAGTAAAGGTGTGAGGCCCACATGTACACACCTGAACACAGGCATCTTAACTTCAAAGAGGAAAACCCCTCAGTGTGGACTAGAACAGCAAAGCCTTTCTAGCACAAGACAATTACAATTTCATGGTCAAATAAGGAAGTTTACACAGAAACAGAATATCCCACATTGGAAGGTACCTGCAAGTACAACTGAGTCCACCTCCTATATACCACAATACTTGCTCAGGGTTAGCTTTCTCAGAAGCACTTAAAAGTCTTGTTTGGTCTATGTTAACCGAGCAATGTACTAAGATAAAATACTAAGTTGTACTAAGTTGTACTAAGCAATACCCACTCTTGATAAGCACCAGAGGCAAATAAATTCAAGTTCCCCATTCAAAAGCCCAAATCCCATCAGTGGCCATGGCATCAAGGTCAACCTACTACAAGCCCTCAGCTTTGTAACCTCAGTACATATTCCCTAAACATAGATACTGAATTAACATAAGCACAGCCCAGTTTATCATCTGTTAGTGATAGCAACTCCAGCACAGACATGCAAGTTTTGCAGAGCACTCCAGGATGTCACCCCACAGGTCTTCCAGAGTACACTTCAACAACTCAGAAGCTCCTCCCTTATTGCTGAGGTTTCCCTCTTGTCTGGATTAAACCACACTATGGCCAGATGGGGGCTGATGATAGCTCTCCCCTCCTCAGCAAGGTGTTGATGAAAGCTACAAATAACGCTTCCAAGACAAATGCTATTAATAAACTTTTAGGGTATAGACACACCCTTAAACTCAAACCAACAAGAAGGCTTTTTGTTCTCCTTACTGAAGACCAAGCATTTCAGAGCACTCCACTGAAAGCTAACAAGTAACATTACCTATTTCCTTCCTTCCCAGGTTCTCAAAAACTTTCACAAGAGTATTTTTCTTCAAATGTAAATCCGACTGCCTATGAACAAACCACAGCACAAAACGTAGTATGTAATATGCACAGGCAGTAAAAAAAAGATGCATGACTATATTCCATACTGCACTCATTCTTATTAAAAACAGGCATCTTGCTTTGCAGCAACGATTCTAAAGGGGATAAAAGGACAATCTTAAAGCTCTGTATTCCAGAAAATCCCCAAACAACATCCAAGGAAGGACAAGTACCAGATTTTAGTTCCTGTTTATTCTTGTGGTCTTTGACAAAGCTAAACACAGGAGCAAATTACTCGTATGCAAGCAACACATAAGATTTCCTGCATATACAGCTGGAAAGCTTTGACATCTCCCTACAAGAACAGGCATTCCCACTGGGGTTTTTAATTTCTTTTATATACAAGTACCCCTTGTAAGGAACAGAAAATAATACAATACGTGAACTTTTCACAACAGCTTGGGATCATCAGCACATGGGTTGTAGGGGACATAGGTTTTTTACTATTTCTCTAGTAGAGGAAATTTCCATACACTCCCAAATTTCTTTGATTTTTACATGAAGCATAGTTACTACAGATGCATACTTGATGCAAGTTCTGTCACTTTAAAAAAAGAAAAAAAAATGCTCTCAGTTTAAACTTGCCGAATGAACTCTATTTTCAAGGCCTAAAATTTCTCCTCTGTGAACTGAGACATCACCTGAATGTTTCTGGTTCTTCCAGATACATGGGCAGGAAGCATCTGAGTCCTGCTGAAAAAGATAATACACCTCAAACCAATATCACTAAAGCAAATCTCTCTTATTTTGGAAAGGTATTAAGGTTATTTTCAGAACTGATAGAGAATTTGCACTGAGTGTAAATTTAGACTTATTTTGCAATTACTTTCCCCAGTAGCAAAACCCGGTAAACTAAGTATCCCAGTAAGCAAAAAAGTGCTTAGTTTCATCAGCACTCCTGCCTACGAACTGCCCCCCCTTCAGCATCTCTAATGACAGCCATGATGCATCAGTGCAAAGGGCCGCCTGCGTAAGAAGCAGCCTTATGTCATGAAAACATACTCCTGTTCACTATTGACAAGAGAGGAAAAAGAAATGTTCAGCCAAATTCAGGCTCTGGCATACTCCTATACGTTCACAGGTGTTGGAGAAATACTGAAGCCAGACCAGAGAGCTTCCGGCCCCCCAAATAATTAAATCACTTTAGGGGGAGGAGAAAATGAGAACAGCAATAGCCTAAAAACCTATCTTTTATATTGGACACTAATCGTAAAAGATACAAAACCCAAACAAGTTTAGAAAAACATTAACTTTAATTACACTGTGAAAATCCATGGCTGTAAAACAATCATCCTCATCTGATACTTACCTTATTTTGTGGCTTAAGTAAAACTGAGTACATGGCTCAAGGGAATACTTGCTTAAAAAATAAACATAAGTAAACTGAAGCACAATAAGCCTCCATGAAGCAAAGGCAATACTCTTAAGTACGGTCATGAAATAGAAGTCATCCTACACCATCTCACTTGAGATTGCGCTTGTAAAGATACTCCATTAGAGGACCTAATCTATCAGCAGAGTATGCAGCAATTCCTGCCAAGCTGTTTGATAGAAACCAGGCACTGATATAACCTAATCTGTACAACTTCCCATTAGCAATACCACTTCCTAAAAGGAAGCCATTAAGGTTGAAGGGCTCTCACAGCAGCTCCCGCAATTCACTACACAGAGGAAAGCAGATCTAGCAGAATTACTTTCCTAAGAGGTAAAATGATCATTCTGAGATGTCGTTCCAAAGCAGAATTATTTAATGCTCCTTACCAGAGCAGGACTTGTAGCACAGTATAGGATTTGCAAGTAATTTACTTATTTTCTTTTTTACGGGCGCTCAAATGAGACTTGTTACACAGCCACCCTCCCTCTACTCTAGCTCTTGGCCACACTGAAGTTAATACTGCTGTCACTTCCATATCAGATTAACAACAACAACAAAAAAATCAATGCTTACTCACTGCTGCAGCAAGAAATACTCTGACACTGCACAGAGTTGCGTTCTTCTGTCTTCACAATCTCATTGAAGACTACAGCTCTCTTGTATCCAGCTGAAGTACCAAGTTTCAGCAAGAAGAACGTAACTCTGAACTCTTAGTACCTCCATTTCTCAAAACTCAGATTACAAGGGGAAAAAACGCTTCTGATTAACTCTTTTTTATGAAATAGCTATTCATAGATTCCTGAAATACCTGCAATTCTCTCCATTCACTATGAAGAAACTCTTATAAAGCTTAATGAATTGCAGAAACATTAGATGCTAACAAAGGCAAGATGCTTCATGAAACAGGAGGAATGTTCAGTCAGTATCTCACTGCTCCAAAAAAAAGAATATTATACAGGAAGTTAACTGTGTCAAAAAAGTACATCTGCATAAAGACTTCGTACAGAATATATGTAAAGGGTATTTAAAAGACATAAAAGGAGAAGAATACAGCTTTACAATATGTTCACTTTCTAAAAGTGACCAGTTTAAGCAAAAATTACAGGAAGAAAGCAAAAAATACGGATGGAGGATAAAAATACTTGTAGTTTCCATGCATAAATATTTCACAAACTATTTTATACTTTCCTCACCATGTTCTTCAAAAGGCTGGTGAAGCAGGCTGAGATGGCATGCTAGCAGAAACCTACATGCAAATGATACTGTGTTTTCAAACTCACTCAACACCTTTTTAGAGCTGCAATGCCTTGGTGTACCTGAGATGAGAGAGGTCTGAAACTTTGCTTGGAAAAGGAAAGGAGAAAAAGTTCCCCTGCTATCTTGCTTCTATGAACAATACACAGGCAGGTGTCATGCACCTTGAGGGACAAATACTGGCCGTATCAACTGCTGGTACCAATACAAGTTAGAAATCTGCTTTCAAAAAAGGCTGAAGTAGTATGAAAAGGCAAGAGAGGAACAAGGGAAGCAAAAGAGCAGATGCAGTAAAGGCATATAGCTTCTTTTCAGCAGAGTTCCTCGCATTTCACAGTAGCAAAAGCCACCTACTAGCAGAGATGAGTGCCATAAAAGCTGAGCAACTGCAGAAACAAAATATGATGAATAAAACTGTGATTGCATAAAGGCAGCTTTTCATCACTGATAAACCCCAACCAGATAAATTATGGTGAGAGTTCCATTACATGGAAATACAGCCACCTGGGGATTCAAACCATTAGCAGCCAGATCTATTTTTAATCACTCATCAGCCAACTCTAAGAGCAGAGAGGAAAGGATTTGACAAAGCCCAGGGTGGTTCTGCAAGCCCCCTGGAATGGAGCAGAACTCACCACAGGCTTTGGAGGCACAGCCTTACTCCACTCACAGGGAGGCATAGCCCAAAATCATGCTGGTGTTCCAGCCCAGGGCCTGAGCAAGCAGCTTTGAGTGAGGAAATGGCCACATCCACACCTCACAGCACATGGGGAGCACAAACTATGATCACCTAGGCTGGAAAAGCAGTTGCTGCTACAGGACAACTATCCATACAGCACTCAGCACAGCTCAGCAGGCATGTAACTGCAGGCCTTTCACTTCAGCTGACAATCAAAGAAAAAAAGTGTCAGAGGGAAGACAACAACTCAAATGTGGTGGTTACAGTGCCAAGTATACAAGCTGGGTTGCCCTCCTTCCCCAAAGCAACTGAGGCAGTCTATTTAATAGATTTTACCAAGCTGTTTATCCAGAGCTTAACTACAATACAGGTATTTTAAGCTGAGTATAACATGGCCCAATAATCTAAACCTATCTGTGCTTGATCAACATGGGACGTATCTGTCAGAAAACTGAAATCAGAAATATGAGACTTCCAGGGATGGTGAGGTTGTAAGAGCAGAATTAAGGCAGAGGCCCCAGCTCATGCATCACACATAACATCAACTTTGGAGCACCCAACCCTGCAACAACACTGGAATCTGTGTGCACAACCTCTACACAACTAGACCAGTACCTACATGCCATACGTGTTAGCCAAGCCAGCATTAGGCCTAAGTCTATGCATGCACACTCCCAGATGCTATAATGCAGTTCCAGTAAACTCTCATGTGGGATGCAGAAGAAACAACTCTTTCTTCCAGTTAGCATGGGGAAAACTTGTCAAGACTTACAAACTTCTGCCACTTGAATTCTCGCTCCGAAGGGCTGCTGACCAAAACAAGCAAGTAGCTTGTTACAGGAGCTTCTCCTGGAGCAGCTCATCTGTTCCACTGAAATGGCATCACATTTGTTTCCAGTGATCTGCTTCTCCCCTGGGAACTGCATTCATAACTAACTGACAAACAAAGCACATAAATTACCTTCAGTTTATAGAAACTGATTTTTTTTTTTATTTTTTTCTAAAAGGAGCAGCAGTTCCTAAGAACAAACTTACAAAGGCAGCCAGCTGTCTCTTCACTGTGTTTATCATCTCCCCTTCTCAGTTCAGCCCAGTGTGCTGCTCCTCCCAGCACAAGGCACGTCAGGTTTTGCTTCTGTCATGGCTTTCTCACAGTTCTGAACAAAGCAGGACTACTCCCCGAGTGTTTGTGTCACTTGGTGCTTACACTGAATCTTGTACATTCTGTCCTCCCTCTAGAGCAATAGGAAGTAAGTAAACAGCCAGCAGCCAAGAGCGTGCTTGGGATGTCCAAAACCACACAATCGCTTAGTGGAGCACTTTAACACAGCCAGCAAACCTCGCAAGGAACACCTTGGGTCAGGTTTGGCCCACTGCCCTGGAAGCACTTCTGGATTAGGACTTGCCCACAGCCTATGGCTCAGCTTGGACCTCTGCCAGGTGCCCTCGTCCACACCTCACGTTATGCACAACACAGAATCCCACAAAATCAAAACCACGCAGCACTAAGCATGCACTGGGGCATCACCCCCATGGGCAGCTGGCAGTGGGGCTCAAGCAGGTTGCCCATCTCACTGCTGGTATAAGGGACACACTCATAAAATTGAGATGGTAGTGCTTCACTGAATAGCATTTTCTTTCTGGTTCAAGCGTCTACCTTATCTGGAATTCATTTCCTTACATCATAAGCTGTGAAGCAGTCAACAGTCCTCTGCACCTGTCAGAAATCACTGATGGAACCCAGCACACCCAAAGCACTTCCCTTTACTATGAAAAGGAGGTTCTACTACATCTGTATTCTACATTCACAGAGGTACAGCAACAGAAATTGCTTGGAAGAGGAGTGAAGAGACAGCTGCGAGCAAGCATGAAACTTCTTCTTGGGGGAGGGTTAAGAATCACTTTGGTGAACACTATTACAGTTTTATTTTGAAATGTATCCCAATGAATGAAAAGTTCCACTTGCTTGGCACTCTGCATCTGTACAGGACAGACTTCAGAGCATTTCCTCTCTTCACAGAGAAGATACCGAGACTTCTACCATTCCCATGCCGTATTTATTTTCATAGTTCAGCTTTCATTCCTCTAAAAATGAAAGCAGTAGAGGAACAGATTAGTATTATCTATTATCAAAACAAGTAACAGGTTAGTTATCTCCATCATGTTTTCACTCTGTAAGACAAACTTCTGTGTGCCCCTTTATAATCGAGATGCGTCTCCAAAGCTACAGCACTTGTAAGGTCTCTGATGACTGCAACACAAACTTGACTCATTATCACAGAATCATGGAATGGTTTAAGTCGGCAGGACAGACCAAGTTGCTTAAGTCCCCATCCAACCTGGTCACGAACACTTTCAGGAACGTGGCAGATACAACTGTGGGAAAGCATCAGTGCCTCACCCACCCTCATAGGAAAGAAATTCTTCCCAACGTCCTCTCCAGCCCACCCTCTTCTAGTCCAAAGTCATCATCCCTTATCCTGTTACCACACACTTGCTCAAATTCAATCCAGAGCAGAAGCATCTTGGGTTTGTTTCCTTTTCTTTGTTTCACGGAAACTAAGAAATGCTCTTCCTCTTGAAAACCTTACTCAGAAGCAGACAAGGAAAAAAGTTTGCTACTGACATGATCTAATTTCTGGAATGCTTCTAGAATACTCAGTAGCAGACACAGTCCTGATCCCAGCTTTTAAGTTTTGGTGGCAGCAACTAGTAACAGTGATACAACAGTGGAAATGCAACCCATACTGTTTGCAGGGAAAGAGGGAAGGCTGAAAAATAACACAGCAGTGGTATAGGCTACAAAACTGTTCTTCTGATAGAAATTCAGAAGTCATTGTTTTGCAATGCTTTAAGCTATTTATTTTCATCCAAGGAACACCAGCAAAGCTGCAGCCTGTTCTATACAAATAGCTTTGCATTCCATCAGGAGCACATCCAGTTAAATTTCCCCTAAGTTAAATGGATGTGAGGTCAGCATTTACTTTGCCAAAACCACGGTCCCTGTGCCCAGTCTCTGTCCTTCAGGCACCTTTTACACCAGAGCAGACGGAAATGGCTGAGCTGTCCCAGCACACGATGGGAAGGCACCGAGCAAGGCACTGCATCCCCCACTGCCCTCTTCACCCGCACGCACAGCGTGCTGGAAGCAGCCCTCACAATTTACTGTGTTGCATGAATGCCTGCTAGCTACGGGATGAATTATGCATCCGGGATAGCACCAGTTTCTATTTTCACTATGCTGAGACGGTCATGTGCAGCTTAAAAACTGAACTCTATTTTCTTCCAAGCAAGAGACTCAAAATAAGTTTGATGCCTGAGGGTGGGAAAGTGGCTCAGGCTATAAAACAAGAACCTTTTCACTCTGTTACTGTAGATCCTAATTTAATGTAACTAGGGTAATGGGTAGCCAATTTTAAGCAGGTGGTTTGGTTTAAACATTAACCCTCACAGTACATAAGGCTTTATTCAAAGGGTAAGTTCAGCTGCATAGTGACAGTTTACAAAACAAGTGTAATGCAGCAGAGAACTCAGCGGTAATTACACTCTTCAGAGCTACTTTTAATCCTTGAAGTTTCAAAGAGCTGTGGATTCCTGTAAGAAAAACAAAACATCACACATAGGACTGAAAAGAAAATTAATACAATATCTAGTGTTTCTAATGCAGAATTGCCAAGAAGTGACAGCTTTTCAAATGGCAAAAGCATATAACTAGTAACTAAGTCTGGCTCCACGATCCATACAGATTATGCTGATTCATGGAAATCCCTAAAGATCTGGGCAATATAAAACTTGACTTTTGAAGATGTGAAGTCCCTAACTTCCAAGTGCAGCAAACTGCTATATGATGCATCAAGAAAAATCTGCTGAACCATCACTTCTTTTTGAAGGACCCAGCAGCACAGCCCAAGCTGCTGTGAGAGGTCAGTCTGCTAGATGAATCTGATAGGGCATAATCAGATTTTGCTGCGGCTCTTCTCAGGGGAAAGTTTGTTACCTTGTCAGCTCTTAGCAGGAAAAAATAAACAAACAAACAAAAAAAACCAGCACCATTCTAGCCATCCCTTGCAAATTCCCCTTTGTCTGGGTTTTTCCCCCCCCCCACCCATAAATGGGGTTTTGCCCTTCCCACTAAACAGCAATAATGCATGAAATAGAAAGACTGTCTCCTTGCTCTGTGCAAAATCCTTCCCACTCCACTCCAGAAGTAACCAACATGCATTTGCATGGCTCATACTGTCTTGGAAAATGGATCCGTGGTACTCCCAGATTCATCATCCACTACATACTGATGCTGAATCAGCCCCAGATTGCTTTATTTTAGTACTGCTTTCCTCCTTTCCACTAGGTTCTGAAAATGCATCTGTCAATTCTGGATGCTTAAGCTTCAGAGGTGAACATATTGACATTTAAAAGCAGATTTTAAAGACTAAAAATGTATCCAGAGACTGAGCTCTGTAACATGCATAATATCCATCTGAATTCCAATGAAAAAATCACAGCCCTGCTTGAACAGATATTCCGCTTCAACCCTCCTTGCAAAGCAAATGAATTCACATCTCTAAGAGGATTTGTGCTAGAGAACTACCCCCTTTCTGAGCACTGGAGAGTCAAGATCCCCACATCTCCATCCAGCCACAGTGACAAGCACTGAAAGGAGGAAATTCCAACCTCAGGCACAAAGCAGCAGGTGGGAAGGATATCTCTCAAGGCAAAGCTGTTCAGGGAGGGAAGGAAAGATGCCTTCCTAGCTGGAGCTGCCTGCTGGAGACCCTCACTTATCAGGCATTAATGACTGATATTTAGCAGCCAGTATTTATTAGGTGAGCATTAACTAAGTTTTAATAGCTTTTACATAATATTACCTAATTTTCATCACATAAGTAGGAGCATTATAATAATATACACCATGATGCACAACCTTAAACTTTGTTAATTTATACCCTGAAAGCTCTGAATCACAGATTTGCTAAGATAAAACACAGGTACTTTACTAGAAATATCCATGAGCTAACAAGGCAGCATCTTATGCGCCAGTAAGAGCTACACATTTCTTATGCTGAGCTGAAGTGTTGACATAGCAGCCTTATCTGTGTAATTTTACATCTCTTCAGATACTCAAATTGGTGTTAGTGCCTTTTCCATATTGATAGGCTGCCCCACTTCTCCCCACGAAGGCAGTCAAGTGCTGCCAACCACCTGCAGCAGCAGGGACACTTCCACTCTCTGCAAGGCCACAAACCCTCCTGGATGGATGTCACTCAGCCATGAGCAATCACTGGGTGATTTTCAGCATGACGTCATGCCATGGCTCTTCTCTCTCCCCACCTCTCAGTCTGACTGTTCCCATTCCCTCTATGCCTATAGGGGATCAGCAGCAGCAGCAATGCAACATTACTCCATCTCATCCAAATTTTCAGCAGAGGAGTATTCAATATTTTTTGGCAGTTCGGAATAGATCCCTGTACACTGAAAATACAAATGCACAAATAAATTCTACAAGCAACAGTTTCAGTTCAGAAGTCACAAATGCAGGGAAGTCAGTACTCAGCTCTCTTTTCCTCCACAAAAAGGGCCAAGAAACCACCACTGGAGTTCTGGGCCATTTCGCCCTGACTTGTACTAATTATACTAAAAATCTAGAGAATTTGCAGTGGAGCCATACAGGCCTTTGTCACAGAACTAAAAAGTCTTTTTAAATTTATGAAATGTGAAAAAAAAAGTTACAAAAATACTTGATGTGAGATCTGCAGTGTTTCAGAGGCTGCCTGCAATCTCAGACACGTTAAGGAACATACAGTGGGACAGGTCCACAAGCATTTTCAAACTTACGCTCCTTACCAAAACATGTATTTACTGGTTTGGCCACGAAGCTGCCAGAAGAGTCACACTGCTCTTTCTGAAAGCATCATCTATTTCACAACTTTTCCTAAGATAAACTTTTACTTTTGTGAATACCTTGCTGAACAACAAACACAAGCATCTAATACACGAGGAAACAAACCCGGTCTCACAAACTGCTTGTTTCTTAATCATGGGGTTCTTATCCCAGCATCAGAAAAAACAAACCCTGCTCTGCTTGGCATGCCAACATATTATTTTAAATAAATAGGAAGGCTGAATGAAAGTTCCCCTTCATCTCCCAAACCTCAAGAGAAAATGAAGGAGTTATTTCCAGAGCACGTACCCAATGACTGCCCAGCTGAGCCTATTCATTTTGGTGAGGCTTCACAAGTCCCACACCTAATGAACACACTGTCTTCTGACTCCTCTTCCACTGCCAGCATGAGAGGATTAAAAATACATATGGAAAGAAGGAAAAAAAAAATCAGAGATTCTTACACAAACGCCTCTGCCTTTCATTTCCACGGTGTTTGTTCCTGCTCCCTTGGAAAGCTGTCTCCTCGAGCAAGAGGACAGCCCACAGGATACTTGTAATCAGGGTACCTGTTTCTCCAGGCTTTTTAAGAGTAAAAACCATTAGGTACAAAAGTCCTTTGGCACACATTCATGCCTTCAAACTACTGAGCAGTTTCCCTGCTTCATTGAGCACCTCTTTCAACATGCTCTGCACAGCGTGGCCTTGGTCCATGCTGGGTGCAACTGAGAGGAGATAAAAGGATAAAGCAGGTGCTTCAAAATAATCAAACAGCTGACAGCCAGGAAACCTCGTGCTCCACCTGTGTCTTAATTCTCGTCCCATTTCTCTGCCTTGATGGGAGTATCAGCACGACTCAGCATGTACTTCCAACTCCGGAAATATTTCACATCATCCACCACAAATGAAGTGAGATGCAGACATGCTTTTCCATTTGCTGGCTGCAGAAGGCTCTGTGGCCAGGGAAGGTGACATTTCCAGCTGAGGGGCTGCACGAGGGAGCTCCTGGTGGGGCTGTCACCTGCAGCCTGCCCACCCAACCTCCTCCATCATCCCCACCTTCCTTGAGCTTTCCAGTTACACTGAGAACAGCCACCTCTTAATGCATCCTACAAGGCTCACAGTGTTTCTCAACTTAACTCCCAGAGATATGATGATCTTTTCAGAGCCCTGGCTTTTCCTTCAATGACATTTAGACCTCTTGTCCCTGCTGACTTTACAGACTCAGGCTCCCCAGTTAAAAAAACCCTTCTTCGGATGCTGTTATGTTGGACCCTCTGCAGAGGCCTGGGAAGAGATCCCCCTCAAACAAACGAACAAACCCACCCTTGAACTTATTTTCCCTGAAGAGGAACCTACTAAGAGAAGGTTTTGTATCAGAGGATTATTCCTAACACTTAAGTCACAGCCTCACTATAAAGCTCAGAACCAATAATTTCTTGTGGTCTTCATTTATCTTACTCTATCACATAAAGCTTTTCCCCACACATGCTTTCCCTTCACTACTGCCCCCCAAACCTGGAAAGGTATTTTTAGATTTTCCTGTGGGTAAGACACCCGCAGGCAACAATTTGTTCAAAAATATTCAGCAGCTATTATTAGACAGGGGATATAAATAGAGCCCAGGGAGGACTCTGAGGGCCCATTCCTCAAACACGCACCTCCCCAGCAGCACACCCATGCTATTTCAGGTGGTACCTCCTGCTTTTCACTCCCAAGTTCGGATGAGGTCTGCCAGGTTAAGTAGCCAAAGAAAGAGATAGTTATTTAAGGACAAGTGCAAATACTTATTTTAAATAACACCGTGGCACACCAAGCAGAGCAGCGTTGGGAGAAGAGCCCCGTGATCAGGAAACTCTGGTGTAGATACTTAAGGGCAAGTGTAAATAGGGCACATGTCCACCTGCACTCCCGGTCCAGGGATAGTGACGCACGGTTTTCCCCTCTGGTAACCATGGAAAGAGTCTGCCCCTCCAATACTTGGTTAGTGAACAGGGCTAAATGTTCCAACAACTTGCGAAAAGAGTAAGAGTGCTGGGGCTTTATCTAAGGGTTTATGATATTTTGTTTCAATATAGCACACGGAAAGCAGCTGTCACCTTGATTATAGTCCCCTTGTAACCAGACACATCTCCAGCTAATCCCAGCTCCAGCGTGCTCCCTTCTGCTTGGGTGACGCAGTTATGGACTGCTCCAGCAGCCAACTGATGCTTGTGCACCACTGTGCCCCACAGTGATGCCGTGGTCCCAGGAGAGCCCTGGCTCCAGCAGCTTGCTGCACCTGCTGGCCCATTCTGTCCATGCAAAAGGAGAGCACCACAGCTTCCAAGAAAGCCCAAAGGCTAGCAACGAGTGCCAAGCTGCACAGTTTGGCTCTGCACCCTCACTTTCCAAAAAGCAGAGGGGGATGAGGGATACCTTGCTCAAATCATCCACGTCTGTTGAAACACTTGTCTCATGCACGCTGTGCTGTCAGACAGGGCTGAGCAAGCAGAGATGGATTCCCCCACCGAACCCCAGTTTCTCCTTGCTTTACAGCCTGGTTGGGATCCTCCAGCTGCTCTGCATCACTCTGTCACCCCCATCCCTGCCTGCCCCCCTTCCCATCATCACCCACAGCAAAGCCAGCAGAAAGGATCCTGACGGTGGGCAAACAACCAGAGCAGACACAGCTTTTTACATGCCTTGTCTCCAGCTTTTGGATCCCGTGCTTGCAACATGAGACTAGAGACCCATGCCAGGACTAGCCATTACCTGGCTGGCTTGGGAGAACTGAAGTAGCAGGGAAGGGGAAAAATATAAAAATCAGTCTAATGAGACTGGAAGCTCGAGAGACTGGAGAAAAAGAGCAAAGATCTTAAAACAAATTACAATTAAGTGCACTACAGTTACTGCGTGCTGCACAGTAATGCTCAGAAATGCCATTAGCACAAGTGAGAAAACCATACTGAACAAAAAGATGTGTTTTCAGTAGGAAACCAGTAGTCTTAACACAACACTGCAGTGATAATGGCATGAGAAAATAAATGAGTGACAAGTTAGACAGAACTTAAAAGCCCTCAGTTGAGGTTGCTTTGTTTATGTTTTATCTTATGATAAAAACAGCCTACACCTACACAGCCAGGAACGAGGAACACCTACCTGAACTCTCCCTTATCACTGCAGCATTGTACATTGACAAAAAACAGGACATCCCCCCCCCCGTTTTCTTTTGAAGATGAAAGTCCATTAAGACAATGTCATTACATCTGCTTTGATTTACCCTGAGGAAAGTCAAAGCACTTGTGCTATATCCTATAACAAAAAAAATTACACAGCTCAGCGGCCAGTGTTTTATAATTTAATGATATATTTCCCTGAGAAAGAGAGCAAATATATTTGTAAGTCACTTCCCATTTTTGAAGTGTTGACTGAAACAGGAGTTCAGCACAAGCACCAAACCTACCCTTACACACAGAGCCAAGCACTGTGCTTCAGGCTTTCCAATTATTCACAAAAAGACTCGGCAAAAATAGGCTGAAAAATTTTTAAATGACAACTGCATGGTGTGGTGGAAGGGACCACCTCTGCTTAATTGAAGGTCATTTCTGCTAAAGCTCTGTGCTATATTTACCACCTGGCTGGTAATGGCTGCTTTTTCTCAAACGCTCTGCTGAAAAATGTGTGTGCATGTAGGATAGGAAGACGTTATCATTAAAACCTTCTGCAAGAAATTAGCAGAATGAGGAAGGCTTGCACACTTCCTCAGCAAAATTAGGTCAGGACTCCTTTGAACAGCTCCACTTGAAGGCTGTGCCAGATTCCAGATCAAATACTTTTTAGTGCGTTAGAACCAACAGCTTAAGAGATGAACTTCTACACTGATGATAATTATTACTAGCACTGTGCATTGCTGCCTCCCTCTCCACCTGTGGATAATTATAAATAGCCTACATTTTCCAGCCCCTGACATATGCCACCAGATCTACAGCACTTCCAGAAAACATCCTTTGTAACCAATGGTCACACATTTCAAATATGACAACCACACAACTCCACATAAATGGAGGAATGATGATTTTCCCCACACTCACTCTTAATTAAACACTCTTTACATCTGCATGTATAGCAGGTGATTAGTGCCACAGTAATGATCAATGCTGGGAAGCGCCAAGCTAGAGCTCCATGCACCCAATTCCACGTCATCTCCTGCTCTTAAGGGGCTCCGGGTTATCCCAACTTACAGCATTCTCTAGTAGCCATGTTGAGAGGGCAACAACCAAGGAACTGCCACAGATATACAAATTAGGCATAAATTTAATTATACAGCCCTTCCTTGCTCATCTTCACAGCTCAACCCCAAGGACTGGTAGTGAGCATGCTCAAATGCCCGTACATGTTTCAGTAAAATTTTAATTGTAAAATTTTAATTGTAAACGGACTGTGAGCCCAAAGATTAAAAGTTTCAAGGAATAAAATGAGAAATACATACCCACAGCAGTAACTTCAGGTTCCACAGAAGGTGTAGTTGACTCTAACAGTGTAACAAACCCAGTGGTAAGAAAACTTTTAGAAGCTCAGCCTTTTCCTTTTTTCTCCTCCGCTTTTAAATTTCACAGCTCACTGAGCTCACTCCAGCAAGCCTGGCTGTTGGGAGGATTGTTAAGATACATGGAAACATGCTATTGCTTTCCACTCCACTCCTGTTAGGTGTCACTATTAATTGCACAGCTGTCTGTTCGCCTCCTAGAAGGGGGTGTTCCAGTTGTGTGAGCAGCACTAAATAGCACAGACAGAGCTAACCTCTCTCGTATCTACAGAAAGTCACAGAGAAATCTGAAGAAATACTCTTGCTCATCCTCTCTTTGGACACTTGTCTCTGATCACCAATACATAAATGCCATGAGAGCTCCCATGCTTTATAGGTCCAACCACAACACAGCCCCAGTCTCCACCAAGAGGGATCCTATCCACTTTTGTTCAGACTGGAAGCATTTACCAGAAGAATTTCTCTCCTAAGTCTTCCTGAGGCTCCTCAAGTGAAATACCTTTACACATTTAAATCAGTTATAAAATCTTCAGACCTTATGCGAAATAGCAAGAAGCATATGGCAAAGAAGTAGCAGAGTGTCCTACCTATGTATTACAAACGGATGTGATAGATAATCATGGCAGCACATCTAAATATTCACAAGGCCAGAAGACTTCTCTAACCTACAAACAAGATAGATGGCTCTAAAAAAGTTTCAGAAAACTTTCAACACTATTAATTTGGACTGGTTCTTGGTGTGTAACAGTTTTTACGCCACTAAGCAGAAGGACAATTACAGATATCCGCCAGAAGAGACCTCCACCAGGATATCAGGTCACTAACTCCCTGTTAAGTGGAAGAGAGACGCTCAGCAAAGCAGCATTAGTGAAACCACAAAATCCCAGACCAGCCAAGGGTAGAATAAGCTTTTCAAGGTTTTGAATCACAGTAAGAACAGGAACAAAAAGGAAAAAGGTCATTTCCCCTTTCTAATGGCCTACAGTAACAAAGCAGAGAAGGAATGACATTTCCAGCACAGCAATACTATTAAGAGCAGCCGACGCTCTTGTGTTAGCTGGAGCTCAGAATTTCTCTCTGCCCAGTGAGGCTCAGCACAGTGTCACAGGCTTCCTCACCCCACAGAAACACTATCTATGACAGAGCCTGAGCCCCAACAAAGGCATGAGGATCCCCCCTTCACAGTACCAAACACAGCCCTACTCTTTGACTACACATGGCTGCTTGGGCTGAACACAGGGGGAAAAGCATTTCCGATATGCAGCAGGAATGGAGACATCATCAGTCATCCACAACCTTCACATCCTGTCTCTCCAAATAATGACTGCACCTGGGCACCCTAAGAAAGTATTTCTATTTAACAGGTGCCTGTAGGACCTACCTTCCTCACTCACTCTCTCTCAACCCCTGTGCATTCCAGTCATTAAGCTGCAGTGGGTTTTCCAAATGTTATTCAGCTGTTAGATTATATCAGTATGTCTTTTTAATACATCCTTGTCTCATCACTCCCACCACTGCACCCCCAGGGATGCTCTGTGCCACACTGTAGGGCTGACCACAGCTGCTCCCAGGAAAGCATCTCCTGCTTTGCCACAGGATTTCCTCAGCCACCTCCCACCCACTGCCAAACTCTCTGGAAACCTCAGCCATGGTTCCATGCAGCAGACAGACATGTTCAGCAATGAGTTGGTGCCACAACAGTCCTGGTGTCATCTCCCAGCAAGGACACCCATGTATTCACTCTTGACATTATTCCAAGTTTTTCTATTAAAAACACTTCCCTCCCCCCCCCCCAAATCTCATTCATGCTTCATATTCTTGTTGCATTCCTATGCAACATATTCCTGCACCCTCACCAGGGCCTTGAGGGGAGGGGGAAAGCTCTGCTGCAGAATAAACTCAAAAAAACCTGTTAGTGCTATAGAGGATCAAGTCATACTCACAGAAGGATATCTGTAACTTAATACAAAATTAAGAAACAAGAGGTAAAAAATATATAAGTAATACATAAAGACTATCTTGTGTTTAAGCCTTTTTTATTCCCCTGATAAATAAGGCTAGAGAAGCTGCTCTTCCCACCCTGATACCAAGACAAAAGAATTTTAAAAATTTTGAGGGCAATTTTGTTCTGTTTATTTAACACTTCATGTGTTCTGCAGGGCATTTCCTTCCTGACACTTGCAAAACATATTGCCTTTCAAACAGAAGACAAACACACACAAAAGCATGTACCATGAGGATATACATAAAGCAGAGACCCACGCAGGATAAAGATCTACACACAAAGTTTCAAAGAGATTTATGAGTTCCACATGCTGCAAATGCTTAAGTCACTAATAATCCTAAAGTATTAGTCTCCTAATGCTGTATGCTGCCCCAGTACTTCTTGAGAACTTCTCACCTTCTCACAATGAGACTTACACAAGCCAGTTGTTAATGTAGCCAATTTCCCATGCTCTGTTCACAGACACACCTTCTCCCTGCCACACAAAGCCTCACATTAACATGCTTGCACTGCCATCAGTGGCCTGTGCAAATACCCATCACCTGTGGGCTCCCTCCTGGAAGGGGACATAGCCCCACAGCCAGGGGAAGAATGGGACATTCTGCAGTGCAGAAAACTCAGAATCCCATTCCTCAGCAACATTAACTTATGCAAATCCTTGCTGCAGGAATTATACACTATTATTATTTATAGGGCTGTGCCATACCTACTTCGATTTATGCCACGTCACAAATTTAAATTCAATGGAAGCTTGATTTTTTGCACGTTGCACTGATGGTGCATTTCTATTACTTTGAACTAGCTTCACCCTTCCAGTTTGCTTTCCTTGCACGTTTCCATTTTAAGTTATAAGAACACCATCAATGTCACACCCTCTGTGACCGTATATGTGAATGTGGAACTGCACAATACTCAAAAGTGATCTGAAAGGAAAGGCTTTGTGGAGGCTTTTGCCCAGTAATCAGTTTAAGTGACACACTGATTCTGGGATCTCCACACCCAGAGCAAGGATAATTAACTCAGCAAACGAAGATACATCGAATCACTATCACCTCCCTCCTGCAGACCCTGATACAAGAAGCTTTCAGAACTCAGCTCTTCAAGCTGACAGACACCAAGAGCACGATGTTTGGCTGGGCACAGCAGCATCCTCCAGATATTTTTTCCAGCCAGCCAACCCAGGATCACCAAAACCCCCACAGGGACACCAGTGAGATTAATGCAGCTCAGCCTAGAGAAAGAGGAAAGCTTACTTTTACTGAGTTATTGCAGGACATGTACAGACGTACCGGAGAGGACGCAAGGTAAGGCAGAAGAGACGAAAGGCCTAGTCAGGTTATTAGTTCACTAGAAGCAAGCACATGATGATTTTCCTCTCCAAACATCCTTAGTCCAGAGGCCACTCCAGCCATGCACTCAACTGCTTCTCAAGGAGCACCGCACCTCCCACACCGCACTGCTTCCCACAGCTCCGCGAGCCCATTTACATTCACACTTCTGAAATACCATTCAGAAAATAAGGATGGGCCACTTCACACTGCTTTGAAAGGTGACAAGCAACCTCCATCAACGTGGAAGCACCTCTAGAGAAAAATTATGCTGTATTATGCTTAATCAAGCAGGAGCAACACGTCCGACAACATAACATTTAAATCCAGACAATAGCATTCTGGTTGTTAATCACAGTGGTACTTCTGAACATTTTGATTCTGTTCTTGCACATACCAAAGGCTGTTCGACCTTCACTAAGTCCCTTCATCTTTCATTTAATGAGAGCATAAAGTATTTATCTTCACAATCACAACTCAAATGCAGAGAAACAGGTTTTTATTTGGACCTTCCCAACAACCAGTACACTTTCAGAGCAAAACAATTCAGCTTAGACGGGAGAATTCTGAGGAAGTTGTTCGGATGTAAACTAAAAACAGTGATTTTAGATGTAGCATCCAGCTCAGACTTTAGCTGAGCATGGCTTCTGTGACACTAACACAGCCTATCCACAGAGTAAGCCAAGTCCTGCAGATTCCCCAACACCCTATTAATCATTATTTCACTTTAAATGAGCACACTACTTGAGACATCGTCAAAAATCATTTGTTCAGCATAAGAGTACTTGTTGCAAATGGCTTTTACACACTATTTTTTCTCCTTCTGCAGTCAGTTTTTCAGTACGTTGCAGAGCTACATGTATTTTGTATTTCTGACCAAATATCTAGTATGCTTTTGAAAGCATCCCTCAGGGCTGAGCTAATCAAGAAAACAACATACATACGGAGAACTGTCATTATTGTGGGGTCAAACACTAATGCAGTTCTTACTCGAGAGATCACAAATTATATTTCAAATGTGAGCAAAAGAAATCTTGTTCCCAAATCACTGAGTAGTGCCATGTAACCTATGAATAAATTACTAGTCCTGAAGAGATTACAGATAGCAGTTTACTGTCATCTCACAAGCATGAACTGCAGATAACCAAACCTTTTGCAGACCGGCTTGAAGTAAATTTTCTCATGCTGCAGTGCTGGAAGTACAGCATCTTGAACGTGGACCAAATTGCTTGCTCATTACTTGTGCATCCTCTCTCAAATGCAGCAACACAGAGGGCATATTTATGCCCTGCATTCAAGCAGGGTCTTACATGAGGCCTAGAATAAGCTTTCCATTCTCAAACACAACATTTCTGTTAAAAATCCTGGTCAGTCAAATCTCTTCAGATGACAAAGGAGTACTTTTCCGTAAGTAGACAAGAGTCCTTTGTTCAGCCTCTCAGCTTTACTAAAGCCTGTAATTCTTTGCCATGAGGAAAATGTTTAAACTGGTCAATGGCAAAAGTCAATTTGGTGAGATAATGCAATTAATAAATGCCATCCATATGCCTCAGCTTGACATTTTATCAAGACAACCAGCCATGAAGAGCAGTGCAAACAGAGGGCTCTGCAGGCAGCCGGCTGCTCCTCAAGGAGCTCATCTGCTGTGTGATGGATGAGCTGTTTGCCAAGCCTGGGGCTCCTGGCCCAAATGCAGCCACATCCCCTGTGAGGACAGCAGGCAGCTCTCCTCCATCCCCTCTGGAGGCATTAGATCATGACAGCGTGTTTGAGGTGCAGCTTTGCACAACTTGGACCTCTGCTGGCCAAGCAATCAGGCCTTCATCCGGTCATCCTGAGATTGCACAGATTACGATCACACACACTCAGATCCATCAAAACTTCATACAAACCCCAGCTTCATGGCTTGTTATCTCCAGCCCACCATCTTTATCCCATTAGCTGCAGCAATTGCCACAAACCTACCACAGAGATATCACCTGCCTAGGAACCACAACCCCAGCACCCAACTTCAAACTGGGAACTATTTGTCCTGACTTGTCCTTGAAGACGCTCCTCTTCTTTCCTGATAGGGATCTAGAAAAAAATGCAGAGAAAACACCTCTGCACTTTAGGCCTGAATATTAAGTCAGTTCCAATGCAGACCTCAGGGCTAAGATATTAAAAAGAGAAACTGCCTCAGTGTTTGATCTCAGGTCAAGAATCATCCATTCTTTAATTTTTAAAAGATAAGCTAACCTGGGAGGGAAACCTATTCCCAGAAAGGGACTCCTGAGAACATCCAGATAAAGGGAGGATTCCAGCAGCAAGCTGACTGCACCACTGGAATGGCAAAACCTGATGCCAGAAGCAGAAGCCAAAACCCTCCCAAATTTCCAGCACGTGGGGGCTGCTGCCAGGCCCCCTGATGCTGAGCCAGGGTGAGGGGAGCAGTGGTCAGAGGCGCTGGCTGGCTCCAGGTGCTGCCAGCCACAGGAAGCAAGGAAGACCTTCCTCAATTCTGCAGAAAAGCAGCAGCCCACATGAGCTGAGGAAGGGTGGAAATAAATCAAGACTAAAGAAAAGTTTCCTATCTTTGGAATTTACTTGGCAATGTAGACTTAAATGCACTTTGGAGAGACGCTCACAGCATGTAAATCTGAAACGCCACCCATCTCTTCAGCAGTTTTCCCTCCTCCTGTAATTACCATCTCCAAAACCTAGCTGAATGTTTCAAAACCAAAACAAATATTCCCCCTCTCCAGCATGGTATCAATTTTCCAGATTCCAAAAGCAAAGTAACGATTAGAAACAAATGCAGAAAAATTATAGCACCGTGCTTCCAGAGTACTAAATAGTTTTGAAAAATACACAAAATATTACCCAAGTAATCCTTCAATAATAGCATATACGTCAACAAGCCAGTGCTCAGACACTTAAAAAAGGAACAGACAGACCACACAGTAGAAGTTGATGCTGCAGTGCTCTATTTTACCAAACCCCACACATGCAGTGCTGGGGAGCTGGCGTGAAGCAAAGTCCCCTGACTCAAGAAATACAACTACAGAAGAGGAGGACCACAACTGTTCTCCCATTGGTGAAAGCAGGATTTCAGTGCAGTGCACACAGAAACCTGCTTGCCAGCAAGGCTTCCCCACACCCTCCTTGTGGAGAGCATCAGAGCATCACACAAGCTCTGGAAAACCATTAGTCCCACTGATGGGGAGCAGGAAGAAACAGAGAGGTTTATCAGCTTCTGCAGAATGGGAACTGACAAGGACAGCGAGATAGTTGGCACTGCTCTCTGTTGCTATTAAAATCAGCAAGCGCTGACTCCTGCTATCATCAAGACTGAACCCAGCCTCATAAAAGACACACTGGGCTCACACGTAGAGAGATGGCCTTTTCTTCCCAGCAGTTTTATATCACCCTCTTTCCCTCTCCTAAAAGCGAGCCGGAAAAAAAAAACCAACACTTTTTTCCACAATCTACCAAACCCTGGGCAAGTCCCAAAGCGCCTCCACATCTGCTGATGTTACCAGACCCCACTCACACCCAGCATCTCCCCACACACAGCCAGTGCCATTTGCCAGCTCCAGGGTGGGCACTCGACACCTCCTGATGCCATCCCCCAGTGTCCACTCGCCCTGCTGAGCTGACACCACATGCCAGGGCACATCTGCAGCACAAGAGCCAACACAAGGGCACAGAGGCACGCTGCCCTCACACTCCATTTCCAGTATGTTTTTAACATGACTGACACCAACTGGGTCCACCCCAGTAAACAGCAGGGTTTGGCAGTTACGTGAAGCAAGCACAGAATACGCTTCTTCAAGGATCAAATGAAGGAAAAGAAACTTGGAGCTAAAACCATTTGACAGTACTCCAGGAGCTTGCAGAGTTGTTGTAAGCATCCACACAAAATCCCACTTAGGAGCAGGACAGCATTCTGAAGCAGACAACAGATTCAGCATCCGTCTTTTCCCAGAGACCAGGCTACAAAACTCCTACTTAAGGGACCACGTAGCTGCTGCCAGAAAGAAAAAAAAGGA
>VXAB01009109.1:0-27524 GCA_013399175.1 Odontophorus gujanensis | reverse complement strand
GTGAAGAATCTTTTCCTGATATCTCAACTGAACCTCGCTTGTCACAGCTCTGTGCCATTCCCTTGAGGTTCTGTTACTGTCACTAGAGAGAGATCAGCATCTGTCCCTCCACTCCCCTCCTGAGGAAGCTGTAGTCCACCATGTTGTCTCCACTCAGTCTCCTCATCTTTAGGCTCGACAAAGGAAGGAATTTCAGCTACTCCTCATTTTTATTTGCTTTCTCCAGAGTTGCCTTTCATTTCTGGGAAGAAATTCCAGCAAAATTAACTCAACTTCCTCTGTTTCATCTCTTTTTATGGTGCCTACCAAAAATATACGTCTGCAAATCTGACATCCTAGGACTATGATCAGTCCTGCTGATCAGTAATTTATACCGAGGAAATAATTATTTTGTCATTATTGAACAAAAATATGTTAGCTAAGATGTGTTTTAACATCCTTATCGCTGCTGACCTGTACAGTATACTCTGAGTAGGCAGTCTGGTATTGCATGTGTTCCACAATTAAAAATACACTGCAAGTAGAAATATAAATCAGTTGTAATGGTTTAATTTGAAGAAGTGGAAATCCAAAAGATGAAAGAAAATAGAGGAAATGCATATTTTTTCTGAGAGTGAGGCAGTATTGCTCTATAAAATTGTATCTTCTCTGTTCCGCATCTTTATTTTTATTTGCTACCAACTAGAAATATAAATGTCAGTCTGTCTCTATGTGCACTGAAGAGTATTTAAAATACGCATTAAACTACTACTTCCCTGAATTTGACTCCCTTAGAGCCCCAGTTTGTAACTGAACTTGTGCCAATAAATACACTTTTTCAATTTTTATCACTTGAAGACATCAAAATTAAAGAAGAGTTTTGAAGTATAGTCCAGGATACGTTTCCCTCTTTCTTATATAGTGAATGTTATTTGTTCAGTGCTGCTTAATAATATTGACATTCTAAATTTTATACATGAAATACTATATGTGGGAACTCTGCCTTCATTGGTAACTTTGCTGATAAAGAGAATAATTCACTATAATACTTCATTTTTAAAATTTCTCATTTTCTTTTGTGCTTTCTTAACATGTTTGATAAGTGACTTGATTGCTTTGTTTTTCTTTTTTCCATTCTTTCAATTTTTTGTTTCTCTTACTGGATAATCAGTTCGAGGAGAGTGACATTGCATCAGTTGGTGATACTATTGTTGAAGTGGATAAAATCTCATTTATATGAGTATGTTGTCATGGTTTTATGATTATTGTTATCAGTATTCCAGATTATAACATCATGTTGTGCACTGGGAGTTAAAGAATTAATGCTTCAGTTCTGTGTATTGCTAATAGTTTTCTGGAACTTTTCTCAGAAGAGAAAAAGAACTATAAAGCCCAGAAGACTTCACTGTTCTGTTTTTGTTTTCCATTCAGAGGGAAAGATAAAACTGCTCAGGAGTCATGAGACTGCCCTTTTTTTTTTTACTTCTGCTTGTCTCTGTGGTGTGTGCTCCATAGCTATCTCACCTTCTGCATTAGAGTAAGGCCTTCAGTATTGGAAACTCTCTCATTTTATTTTATTTACTAGCTTCAATTGCAAATATATTGTATTATATCATGTTATCTTGCATTCCACTGTCATATTTCGTAAAGTAGTTTTCTCCAATTAGCTTGTTGCCGCTGTTTTGTTTTAAGGCCCATCTTGGGGTATATGTTCATGAATTCCCTTGTCTCATTTAGTCAGACAAGCAGGCCAAATTGGGCCAGAACTGTGACAATGTGTTCATTAAAAATTATTTGAATTTCACATTATCAAGACCTGTATTAAAACGGTTACTTACTATAAGTTGTTAAGATTTAAATGACTTCAGAAAGATGTGTAAGCTGTACGTATAATGCCAAGCCTCCTTTACAAGATCAGGGCCCTAACATTTTGATGTCTTTGATTTGTGATAATATTAGCTAAGTACCTTATGTGTGAATATTGTAACTGGTTAAACAGGTTAGTACTGGAGGCAGTGTGGGGTGTAATGATCATGTCTTGGTCGAGTTCCTGATCTCAAGGAGTGTGGGCCTGACAGCAGCATCAGAACTCTGAATTTCAGGACAGCAAACTTCCAGTTATTTAAGGAGTTATTGAATTAGATCCCCCGGGAAAATTTTAGGGACATAGGAGTGAAACAGAGTTTGCAGCACTTTAAGGACACCTTTCTGAGTGTGCAAGAGTTCTCCATCCCCCAGCATAAAATACCAAGCAGAGGAGGCAGGAAACCAGTTTGGCTGAGCAAGGACCTGCTGATTAAACTGAGTGAAAAGAAATGAAAATAAAGTATATGCAGTGGAAGCAAGTGTAAATGGCCTGGGAAGAATATAGAGATGTTGCCCAGGTACAGAGACTGGATCACAAAAGCTAAGGTGCAGATGAAATAAACTTGGTTAGCTACACTGTTCAAAAGAGACAGGAAAAGCAGAATGTACTTTCTCTGATAAATGAGAAAATCGGCTTCCTAAGACATGGAGAAGACTCAGGTACTTAACAAGTTCTTTTCCTTGGTCTTCACTGCCAGTCAGACGGCTTCTCACACCTCTCATGTCCTTGAATTTCTCGATGAGAGTTGAGAGAGCAAAATCCCTCCCAGTGTAAATGCAGAGCAAGTCCAAGACCACCTCATGAGGCCGAATGTGTACAAGCCTATGGACCTGAACAACATGCATGTCAAGATCCTGAAGGAATGGGCTGATGTGGCTATCAAGCCACTCTGTATCACATTTGAAAAGTTGTGGCTGTCAGGCAAAGGCCCTGGTGACTTGAAAAAGAGAATATTTACTTCCATCTGTAAGAAAGAGATAAAAGAAAGATCTGAGGAACCGCAGGCCAGTGAACCTCATGTCTGTCCCTGGGAAGAGCATGGAACAGATCCTTCTGGAAGAGATGAGGANAGTTCGAGGAGAGTGACATTGCATCAGTTGGTGATACTATTGTTGAAGTGGATAAAATCTGATTTATATGAGTATGTTGTCATGGTTTTATGATTATTGTTATCAGTATTCCAGATTATAACATCATGTTGTGCACTGGGAGTTAAAGAATTAATGCTTCAGTTCTGTGTATTGCTAATAGTTTTCTGGAACTTTTCTCAGAAGAGAAAAAGAACTATAAAGCCCAGAAGACTTCACTGTTCTGTTTTTGTTTTCTATTCAGAGGGAAAGATAAAACTGCTCAGGAGTCATGAGACTGCCCTTTTTTTTTTTACTTCTGCTTGTCTCTGTGGTGTGTGCTCCATAGCTATCTCACCTTCTGCATTAGAGTAAGGCCTTCAGTATTGGAAACTCTCTCATTTTATTTTATTTACTAGCTTCAATTGCAAATATATTGTATTATATCATGTTATCTTGCATTCCACTGTCATATTTCGTAAAGTAGTTTTCTCCAATTAGCTTGTTGCCACTGTTTTGTTTTAAGGCCCATCTTGGGGTATACGTTCATGAATTCCCTTGTCTCATTTAGTCAGACAAGCAGGCCAAATTGGGCCAGAACTGTGACAATGTGTTCATTAAAAATTATTTGAATTTCACATTATCAAGACCTGTATTAAAACGGTTACTTACTATAAGTTGTTAAGATTTAAATGACTTCAGAAAGATGTGTAAGCTGTACGTATAATGCCAAGCCTCCTTTACAAGATCAGGGCCCTAACATTTTGATGTCTTTGATTTGTGATAATATTAGCTAAGTACCTTATGTGTGAATATTGTAACTGGTTAAACAGGTTAGTACTGGAGGCAGTGTGGGGTGTAATGATCATGTCTTGGTCGAGTTCCTGATCTCAAGGAGTGTGGGCCTGACAGCAGCATCAGAACTCTGAATTTCAGGACAGCAAACTTCCAGTTATTTAAGGAGTTATTGAATTAGATCCCCCGGGAAAATTTTAGGGACATAGGAGTGAAACAGAGTTTGCAGCACTTTAAGGACACCTTTCTGAGTGTGCAAGAGTTCTCCATCCCCCAGCATAAAATACCAAGCAGAGGAGGCAGGAAACCAGTTTGGCTGAGCAAGGACCTGCTGATTAAACTGAGTGAAAAGAAATGAAAATAAAGTATATGCAGTGGAAGCAAGTGTAAATGGCCTGGGAAGAATATAGAGATGTTGCCCAGGTACAGAGACTGGATCACAAAAGCTAAGGTGCAGATGAAATAAACTTGGTTAGCTACACTGTTCAAAAGAGACAGGAAAAGCAGAATGTACTTTCTCTGATAAATGAGAAAATCGGCTTCCTAAGACATGGAGAAGACTCAGGTACTTAACAAGTTCTTTTCCTTGGTCTTCACTGCCAGTCAGACGGCTTCTCACACCTCTCATGTCCTTGAATTTCTCGATGAGAGTTGAGAGAGCAAAATCCCTCCCAGTGTAAATGCAGAGCAAGTCCAAGACCACCTCATGAGGCCGAATGTGTACAAGCCTATGGACCTGAACAACATGCATGTCAAGATCCTGAAGGAATGGGCTGATGTGGCTATCAAGCCACTCTGTATCACATTTGAAAAGTTGTGGCTGTCAGGCAAAGGCCCTGGTGACTTGAAAAAGAGAATATTTACTTCCATCTGTAAGAAAGAGATAAAAGAAAGATCTGAGGAACCGCAGGCCAGTGAACCTCATGTCTGTCCCTGGGAAGAGCATGGAACAGATCCTTCTGGAAGAGATGAGGATGTCATCCAAGATAGGCAGTATGGCTTCACCAAGGGCAGACTGTGTATGATCAATTTGGTTGCCTTCTATGATGGAGTGATGGCACCGGTAAACAAAGGAAGTGCAACTGATGTCATCTACCTGGACTTACGTAAGGTATTTGACATGTTCCCACACCACATCCTTTTCTCTAAATTAAAAAGATAAGGATTTGAAGGGTGAACTGTTAGGTGGTTAAGGAACTGGTTGAATGGTCATAGCCAGAGAGTTATTGCTAATTGCTCTATGTTCAGGTGCAGGCTAATCACAAGTTTTGGCCCCCAAGGCTCCATTTTGGGACTTTTTCTTCAACATCTTCATCAACAGCATAGACAGTGGAATTTAATGCATTCTCAGAAAGTTTGTAGATTATATTAAACTGAGTTGTTCAGCTGACAAGATAGAAGAAAGAGATGCCATTCAGGAGGACATGGACAGGTTTGAAAATTGGGCCCATGAAAACGTAATGAGGTTCAAGAAGTTCAAGTGCAAGGTGTTGTGTTTGAGTTGGGGTAATTCAAGGTATGTGTGACTGGGAGAAGAACTGACTGAGAACAGCCCTGTGGAGAAGGGTTTTGGTCAAATAGCTGAACACGAGCCAACAGGGTGTGCTTGCCGCCCAGAAGGCCAACTGTATCTTGGACAGCACCAAAAAAGGGGAGCTAGCAGGGTGAGGGAAGTGATTGTTCCCCTCAACTCTGCCTTCATGAGGCCCCACATGGAGTACTGTGTCCAGGTCTAGGGCCTCCATCAAAGTAAGGATATAGAGCTGTTGGAGCAGGTCCAGAGGAGGAAAATGAAGACAATCAAAGGGCAGCAGCATCTCTCCTATGAGACAGACAGAGGGAGTTGATCTTGTTTAGTCTGGAGAGAAGAAGGCTCTAGAGAGACTTCACTGTGGCTTTCCAGTACTTGAAGGGAGCTTATAAGCAGGAGAGGGACCAACTTTTTACACTGATAATGATAGGATAAGTAGGAACAGTTTAAAACTAAAAGAGCAGAGATATAGATTAGGTGTTAGGAAGAAATTCTTTACTTAGAAGGTGACATGGAATTGAAACAGGTTGCCCAGAGAAGCTGTGGATGCCTCAACCCAGGAAGTTTTCAAAACCAGGTCGGATGGGGCCCTGGGCAACCTGATGTAGCAAGTGGCAGCCCTGCTAACAGTACAGCAGGGGAGTTGGAGGTTGATGATATTTAAGGACACTTCCAACCTTAGCCATTCTATAGACCTAAGTTTTATAATTTTCCTAGAATAAATTGTTACTCACAAGTCCCATTGGTTCATATAATCCTCCTTTTGCCACTGATCTAAGAACAGAATCTTATAGAGCAGTGAGGGGCTAGGAAAGACAGCATGAGCAACAGTAGAAGCTTCTGAGTAACTGTTCTCCGTCCGGGCTTCCCTTTAAATCTGAGATGAGATCACATATGAGATGAGAATTTTGCTCCAGGTCAGTGTACCAGACTATGCTCAGTGTCTTTAAATACGTGACAGTCTTTCCCAAGTTGGGCAGACAGCCTCTGTTGGCATCTCTAACTGTTAAATCTGGAAAAATATCAAACGCCTCTCCCAGTACTTTAAAAGAGAACTGTCTTCATAATCTTGAAAATGCATATTTTGGTATGAGAGCATTAGTCATGACTGCAAGAATTTGTGTCCTTTACATTCAAGAGACAAAAAGAGACAGGTAAAGAGAAAATGAGAAAACCAATGAAATCTTTCCACATTAAAATATACAACAGACTTGGTTAATTGTATTTTGTCTGATTTCTGAGGTTATTTTGAAACAAAAAGGGCAGGGTGATCGTTCATATCTGTTTTGTTATGAACACAGTGGAAATTAAGCATGCATTGGCTTAGATGTTGTGAAAGAGCAGGCACAGGAGGCGTCAGTACTGATGATTCATAATAATGCCCTCCCTTCCTAAACTAAAGCTCTAATCTGGTTTATGAAATGCTGCATTGCTGCCTAGTGGTGAAATGTAAAAGCATCTGCTGCTTTGCAATAACTAAAGATTCTTTGTCCCTCAAGCTGGTAATAACATCAACCATGTCACAGTTTATGTAGTTTACTTATTTGCACTAACACAATTATCATTTCACAAAGCCAGTGACCAAGCTTGCCACAGATCCATTCTATTGGAGAGCTGTAATATTCAACTGTATTCAACACAGATTCTGTCATTCTCGGGTAGTTTAGCTTTGTTCAGTTACTGTAAATGCCCTAGTAGCCTGCTCTTACTCTTTCTCAGGCACATGCCAGCTACACTTGCACAAGGCTGGATACAGTAGCAATTTTATAGCATACTAAGTGTATAGACTGCATAAAATCAGTCTCAGTGTTGACTTCATCTCAGAAAACTAGTTGGGATAGACTTCTTTTAAAGAAATTGTAATGTTATTCAAACATATATTTTCACCTTTATTTGTATCTCCTTGCACTAAAGGTTGTGGCTGTTTATCCTTAGTGTGCCATCTGATTTAGGTATGGTATATTGTATATGCCTGAGGAATTTGTTGAATGTAGATGACATGTGACTACTTCAGCTGAAAGGGAGTGAGAAGGAATCATTTGCATCCTCATTTGGCATCTCATACGACAATAACAATTCCAGCCCATAGGAAGAAAACTACTTCATCTCTAGAAAACTTTGTTACTGCCAGGTATAGATCTACAAAATGCTTGTTACTATGCTGCAGAACTGTTACCACTCTGGTTGTGAGAATACGGGTGCAAATACTAAAAATGTAGGTTGCTTCAAAATTTTTGCTTCAAAATTTTTCTTTCAGAAGATGGAGGAATTACTACTGTGGCATTACAATTATGCTTAGAATGATGGAATCAAATAATCACTGAGGTTGAAACAAACCTTTGAAGACTGTCTAGTCAATTTTTCCTGCGCAAAGCAGCAAGAACTACTCAGATCTCTTGATGTAATACTTTCATTTTTCTTCTTTCACCTTCTCATCCTCATGAACAACATGTAATGATCAGTACAGTGATGGTTGCCCCCAACTGTCATATCCTCTGCGGCTTCTTCCTTATTTGTAGTATGAGGCCCAGCATACCCTCTTCAGATCCTCAGTAATTTCTACTAGGAGGCTGTTAATGCACCCGAGAAGTCTGCTTGACTACTTGTGTCCTGTTTTGTTGTCTTTGCAGGTTTCTAAATTCAAGGTTTTCAAAGTTCAGAGGGAAAATAAGGTGGGATGGAAGAGACAATAGATTGTGCTTTATGGAATGTCTTTTAATGGAGAAATATTCCTTTAAGTATGGAAATCTTTTTCTGTGAAGGGGATCTTTATTAATTTCTCTTTGTATTTTGCACTAGCACTTGTGAAAATCAGAGTACTCTTTCTTCTTGTGATCATTCCCTGTACATGTTATTACTCACCATGCCTAGTTCACACCCTGCATGTGACACCTTGTAAGCCATTTATTTATCTGAATGCAATACCCCTTAATAGATGATGCCCATGTCCTAAATCTTTGGGGTTGTATCAGGTCCACAGTTTCTTTGTTTTTCTTAACAGTGACATACACGCTTACCCACACAATCATTCATTATGATTAAAGTAGGTGACTCATTTTGAATGTTTATATTAAATACAGAAAGTCCATAAGATTGCCTCAGGTAATGCATCAAACAATTGATGGGTTTCAATCAATTGGTTAATAGCTCTGTTAGCTTTACCACACACTCTAATCAAATTGCTAAATATTTTCCACTCACTCTCATGTGTTTCCAGGGAAAGAAGAATAGTAACTATTTAATACCTATGCTATAACTGATTACCTATACTTCTATGGCTGAAAAAAAAATCTTTTAAATAGACGTCTATCATCAAAGAAAAACAGTTAATTGAATAAAAGTACACATTGAAAAGGCTGTGGTTTTATATATAGCACATGGTTGTTTGTTTATATCTATATAACATATGGAAGTTCTAGATAAACAGCCAACAAGAGTCAAATATGTGATTAGATCAGAGAAACTGAAAAAATGGCTTGTATCAAAGAGAAACAAATCCACTGATTAGCTTGAATGCACAGTAATGAAACAACATTACTGCAGCAAGATCAAACGGGAGAAAAATAGGAAGAATATTCTGTGCAACATAGATGCACACTTAGTTAATAGTATTTAGGTACAAGAACTACATGGTTGTTTCTTTTCTTTTTGTCCACTAGAGAGCAGAGTGATAATGACATGAGTGGGAGCCAATAAAAACTATTGAAAAACAGTTTGCACAAAGGAATGCTGAGCCTGATTCTCCATATAGGTATTACAGCTCCCACTGACTGCAGCCTTCCTTTTGGGTTTACACTATCACTAAAAGGAGATTTATGCATAGAACAGGAGAAAAACAACACTCTAAGAAACAGAACAGAATCAAATAGATTAGAACACAACACACAATTGGAAGGGATCATAGAATCATAGGGTCATAGATTGGCCTGGGTTGAAAAGGGTCTCAAAGATCATCTAGTTTCGTCTTCAAAGATCATCAACTCCAAATTCCTGACCACCTCAGGGGTAATCAAAAGTTAAAATATATTACTAAGGTCATTATACAAATATCTCTTGAACACTGACAGACAACTGGCATCAACAACCTCTCTAGGAAACCTGCAATAGTGCTTAACCACACACACAGTAAATAAATATTTTTGAAAATCCAATCTGAATCTTCTGTGGTCCAGCTTTGTGTCATTCAGATGTGTCTTGTCATTAGTGACCAGGGAGAAGAGACGAGCACCTCATACTGTACTTCTCTTCAGGAAGTTTAAGATAGCGATGAGGTTCCTCCTGAGCCTCTTCTCCAGACTAAACAACCCTAGTGTCCTTGGTCACATAGGACATACCTTCATAGAATCATAGAATCACTGAAGTTGGAAAACACACACAAGATCATCTAGTCTGGTCATCCACCTATCACCACCAGGTTCACTAAACCATGTCCTTCAGTGCAACATCTACCATTTTCTTGAAAGCCACCTGTGACAGCGACTCTACCACTTCCCTGGGTAGATTGTTCCAATGCTTGAACACTCTTCCTGAGAATTTTTCTTAATATCCTGAACCTGCAACTTAAGTGCAACTTAAAACCATTAGCTCCTGTGCTATTTCTAGTTAATTAGGAGAAGAGGCCTACTCTCACCTTGCTACAGCCTCCCTCCAGGTAACTGTAGAGAGCAAGGTCTCCTGTGAGCCTCCACTTCTCTATACTAAATAATCCAAGTTCCCTCATCCATACCTCAAAGTCTTGTGTTCCAGACCCCTCACCAGCTTCACTGCCCTTCTTCTTTGGGCATGCCCTAGGGCCTCAGTGTCTTTCCTGCACACAACTAAACATAGTACTCAAACTGTGGCCTCACCAGTGCCAAGGACAAGGGGGCGATCACCTCCCTAGTCAACTACACTATTACTGATATAAACCTTCTTGGACACCTGGGAACACTGCTGGCTCATGTTCAGCCTGCTGTGAATTAACACCCCCAGATCCTTTTCCTCCACAAAGCTTTCCAGCCACTCTGCCCCAAGCCTGTAGTGATGCTTGGGGTTGTTATCACCAAAGCGTTGCACCTGGTACTTGCTTTTCCTGAAGCTCGTACAATTGGCCTTAGTCTATCATTCCAGACTATTCAGATCCCTCTAGGGCATTACTACCCTCAGGCAGATAAACGCTCGTTCCCAACTTGGTGTCACTTGCAAACTTTCTGAGGGTACACTCAATTCCCTCATGCAGATCATCAATAAAGATATTAAACATGACTGGCCTCAATACTAACCCCTGAGGAACACAGCCACTGACTAGTCAGCAGCTAGGCTTAGCTCCCTTCATCACCACTCTCTCATCCCAACCATCTAGTCATTTTTTTACCCAGTGAAGAGTACATCTGTCCAAGCCACGGGTTCTCAGTGTCTGCAGAAGAATATCGGGGGAGACAATGTCAAAAGTTTTACTAATGTCAAAACAGAATATATCCATTGCCTTTGCCTCATCCACTAGGTAAGTTACCTGGTCATAAAGAAAGAGAGGTTGGTCAAGCAGGACCCATACTGGCTGCGTCTGATCCCCTGGTTGTTGCACACATGCCATGTGACCACACTAAAGACAATCTTCTCTGTAACTTTCCCTGATGTCAAGTCTGGACTGACAGACCTGTAGTTCCCTGGTTCCTTCTTCTATTCTCCTTGCTCTAATTCGATGTCACATTGGCAAGTCTCCAGTCTGGGATCTCCCTGCTTGACCAGAACTGCTGATAAATGATGGGAAGTGTCTTGGCAATCACTTTTGCCAGCTTCCCCAGTACTTTTATGTACTGAGACCTCATGGACTTGTAACGGTCTAGATGAAGTAGGTCACTAAGTGTTTCCTCCTGAATTGTGTTTGTTTTTTTCTGCTCCCCATCCTTGTCTTCCTATTCAGAGGACTGAATACCCTGAGGATAACTGGTCTGACTATTAAAGACAGAAGCAAACACACTGAGAAACTCAGCCTTTTCCTTGGTGATAATATTCCCCGCTTATATACAATAAGGAATGGAGATTCTCCTTGTCCCTCCTCTTGCTGTCATTGTCTCTGTAAAGATAATAAAAAAATGTTTTTAACAATAAAATTTTTACTGGTCTTTTGCTTTTCTAGTTTTCTCTCTGCCTACCCAAGCAACATCATTGTACTTTTCCTGAGTTGCCTGACCCCTCTTCCAAAGATGGTAAACTCTTTTTTCCCCAGAATCTCAGACAAGCCGGTCTTATTCCTCACTGGATCTTCTAACACAGGATGCATCTTGTTCCTATGACTTTATGCTTTCTTTCATGAGGAATGTCCAGCATTCGTGAACCCCTCTGCCCTTCAGTATTGACTCCCAAGGGATTCTCCCTGCCAACACCCTTACCAGTTCAGTCTGCTCTCCCCAGAAGTCCAGGGTAGCAGCTTTGCTGACTCACCTCCAGACTTCACCAAGAATTGAGAACTCTATAATTTTGTGGTTGCTATGCCAGAAAAGACAGCTTCCAACCACCAGATCTCCCACCAGTCCTTCTCTGTTGCAAACAACAGGTCTAATGGAGGTCTTTCCCTCTGTGTCAGGAATTTATCTTCTGTATACTCCAGGAGCCTCTTAGACTGCTTCCAAGCCTGCTGTGTTGTATTTCCAACAGACATTCAGTCAGTTTAAGTCCCCAAAGAAACAAAGATTTATGATCATGTGACTTTTGCCAGCTGCTCATAGAATGCTTCATCCCTCTCTTCATCCTGGTTAGGCAATCTACAACAGACTCTCAACAGGGTGCCAGCCTCTTTGGCTTTCTCCCTGATCCTTACCAATAAGAACTCAACATTATCCTTCCCAATACTGAGCTCTACAATGTTAAAATGCTCCCTTGTCTTTTCCACCTGAAGTACAGCCCATTACTGCCACACTTCAGTCATGAGAATGACCCCACCAAGTTTCACTATTGCCAGCTTCCTTCTACACAATGCCTTCAAGCACCTTCTTTTTATTACTAATACTACATGAATCAGTGTAGATGCACTTCAGCTGAGCTTTTGATCTCACCCTCAACCCTGGTATGCTAACCCTAGGCTATTCTCTAGTGAGCCTGGTTTTATCTCCTTTCCCCTAGAAAACTAGTTTAAAGGCCTCTGAACAAGTCTTGCCCACATGTGGAGTAGAATTCTTTTCATTCTGTGAGACAGGTGAACTCCATTTGTCACCAGCAAGCCTGGTGCTGAATAAACCAAAATTCCTGGTGGCATCAGCCTCTTAAACTAGTGTTTATCTGTTGGGTTCTCCTGCTCCTCTCAGTATTTTTCCCTGCTTGTGAAGGGACCAAGGATCACTTGAGCTCCTGCTCCTTCAACTAACCATCCCAGTGCCCTAAAGTCTCTCTTGATAGCCCTTGTGTGTCTCCCTGAAACCTCATCTCTGCCAACCCTCACTATCAGAAATAGGTAATAATCAGGGGGCCGTACCAGACTAAGGATCCTCCTAGTAACATCCCTCACTTGGGCTCGAGGGAGGCAGCAGGCTTCACTATGTGTAGGGTCTGGACAGCCCTCTGTTCCTCTAGGAAGGGAGTCACTTATGATAATTATACTTGTTTTGTTCTTTGTAGAAGCAGTCTTAAGGCATAGAGGTGGCTGAGTCAACCAAGAAAACCCTCTGCATGGACTTTCTTCAACATCCTCACTCACCTGTCCTTCAAGTCTTCATACCTATTCTTCAAGGGCACCTCAAGAAGGTGATGTAGGCTGGGAGGGGGTTTGCCTGCCATCCCGAGCAGGAGCCTGTTTCCACTCTTCCCTGCCTCTTAGATCCCCTGCTTCTCCCTGATGAAGAGAGGATAGGGGATTCTCTGATAGTTGCAGTGACCTACCTATTACTTTCTTGTAGGAGTGGAACAGTGTGGCTCCACTAGTTGATATCCCTTTCACACTCCCTGATGCTTCTTTATCTTTCTATCACCTCTTTTAGCTGTGCACCAGGCAGTTTAGAACATCCACCTGCTCACATGTAATATCTCTCCAGTACTTGTGACAGGCTCAAGCACTCCCTGCAGCCAGAGACCTGGACAGCTGCTTGTTCATGTGGGTGATAGGTCTGAGTAGCCACGTTGTTTTTTTTTTTAAGCAATGCCTTTTGGCTGAGTGTAGACTAGTGCTAGGTTTAGTTCAACTGAAAAAGTGATGACCATTAGTTGAGCTGGCCCCTCATATGGGGAGGGGGAACTTCATCCTCCCTTCTTGCCCTTCCACATGAACTAGCATGCAAATTGACAGGTCATGACCTACTGACACACAGTGCCCTGTTTAGCTATCCTGTTTGCCACACTTCCAGTTGCTCATGCTCTCTAGAGGCTGCCTTTGTATATGTGGGGAGCTTCTGTCATTACTACTGACTTTGCTCACATCATGTTAGATTCACATCTCATCGGGACAGGTCTGCACTTCCTGCTTGGGAAAAGGTGGGAGCTGAAGCACCCTTTCTTTCCCTGTACTTGTTTTTGTGTTTATTTTTTTTTTTTTGCCATGGTTTTGCCAAAGTTATAACTCTGTTAAAGGTCTCCTATCATGAGCCTCCACTCTGAAATTGATCTGCTTGAGGTCTTCGATAAAATGACTTACTAAAAATTGCTTGACCTGCTACAGAATGAGATTGTTTGTTCCTTTTCTTTTTAAATGTGGTACTTGAAAAGAGACAAGTTTTCATTGATCCCTAAACCTTCTAGAGACAATTCCTAGTGAACACTGCTAACTAGCTTCCTTAGTAGCTTATTCCTTAGTAGCTTAAAGTCCGCTCTCTTAAACTACAGACTGGTAACTCTGCTGAACCTTTTTCACATTACACCAAAAAAATTTGAACTATTTCATGATCACTGTGGCAAAGACTGCCACCTACCATCATATCTCCTCAAGGTCTTCTCTATTCTCAAACAGATCTAGGAGAACACCTTTCCTAGTTGGCTCACTATGTACTTGTCAAAGGAAGAAGTCTTCAATGTGTTTTAGGAAGTCTCCAAACTTGCTTGTCACAGTAGTTTGATATTTCCAGTTTAAGTCTGGGAAATCGTAATCTCCTAAAAAAACTGGGACAACTGGTCCGCAGATGTATCCAAATTGCTTGCTGCTCATCCATATTACCCTGGGATGCAGTTAATGTTAGACACTCACAATGACCAAGGTTTCTCTTCGTTTAGTGGAGAAGCCCACAAAGGAACAGGCCCCAAGCTGGAGCTGCAGCCTGTGGAGAGGAGTCAGGAGCAGGAGTTTGGTGGGATCTGCTTATGCAGGATGGGCTTCATGGTACAGACCCAAGTAGGAGCAGTTCTTGAAGAGCTGCAGCTTGTGGGAAGTCTGTATGATCAGTTTGGAAAGGATGACATCCCTTGGAAAGGACCACATACTGAAGCAGGGGAAGAAAGTGAGAAGGAAGGGGCAGCAAAGATGAAGCTTTATGAACTGACCATAACTCCAATTCCCAGTTCTCCTTTGCCGCTCCAAGGGAAGGGATTTAGGAGTGGGAGGATGGAAAGAAGGAGCTCACTTTTAGTTTAGAAGGCGTTTTAGTTCTCACTTTCATTTCTTACAATTAGTCTGTTTTCCCTGTGGCAGTAAATGATGTGTGATCTCTGTCTTTACCTCTTCACACGTGAGGTATTTTTCAACACATTTTCTCCCCTTGTCCTTCAGAAGAGTTAGAGTGATGGTAAAGCTAAGATACCTACCAATAAACACAACTCAATATTATTTTTACATAAAGATGAAAAGGAAAAAGATGTCTGAGGAAAAATCTCTTCTAGATAAGGAGCTAGCTTTTCTGTTTCTAAATACAGCTTCAACACTTTCCAAAAACTGTTTCTGAATGGAGAACTCCAGTCTTCTTCCAGTCAGTGGAAGCTAGTGAGTGTTGAAGGTAATGCACAGAGAAGATAGGAAATTAGGATTGATTTCAACTGGACTATAACATCTTTGGGACAGGGGAAATATTTTTCATATCTTTGCAATGACATTAGGACAATAGAAAATACTACAACACATAGCCTAGTCTGATATTCCATATGAGTAATGAATAACAGAAGTTTAGTTCAGCTGATAAACATCCCTCTAGTTTCCCCTCACATCAGAACCATCTTGCAAGGTTCCAGAGCACAGTGCAAGTTGTATTTATTTTACCCCACTTTTACTGGGTATTTTAGGCAAAGATTTTCAGTTCACTTGGTTGGCAGGATTTGGATAGACTACCATACCTTTTCCATTACTATTTCATTTGTATTTTTTCAGCCTATATAACTGTTGCAGTTACAGTAACTGAGTAAGTTTAAAAAAGGAAAGAAGCTATATCAATCCACACTGCAAAAATATGTACATATAGAAAGACTTGGGAATGTTTACAAATCATGAAACAAAAAGTCATCTTACAACCAACTTTTGAATTACTCCCTACTATCATTTTTTAATGTTTTGTACAGTTTTGTTTCAAATTGTCACCCTGATGATAGGTCTTTGTCTCCCTTCAGGGATCAGACTGCAGGCAAAGAGGTGGTATTGTCAGTAAAATTTTCTTCATTTCAAATAATTTTGTCCTTTTCTCCATTTATTTTCATCCCATTATGTTCCCTGTAACAGAGGATTCCCCATGTAAGTAGATTATAGACACTCACCCTGTTATATACTTGAAATTATATACTAGTAGCACATTAGTACCTTAATGAGAAGCTATAGTGAAAGTTGTGAGGTTAGTTGTTCAATTTCTCATTCTGGATGGCCAATTATCATGCCTGAGTTGATTAGCTAGTACAAAATGCACACTGCTTAGAGCCAGCCTTCATCATCTAGTGGGGCAGAGGGGGATGTTGAGATACTACAGGTATTAGAAGCAGAAATGGGTCATACAGGCATGAAGAACTTGAGGTATAGCATGTTGCCAGGGTGTCCTGAGCTGAAATTAAAATACTGACTCAGAACACAAATTCTAAGAAACCAAGTATTACCTATTCTGAAACATGTACATCCCATTAGTTTGCATACAGCCAGAAAACTTCAGTTCATACCATAACTGTAGTGTTGTTGGGCAAATAGTTCTAGAGAAAAGAATTCAGATAGAGATATTGCAGAAGATGGCATATTTCCGTGAGGCTTTATATGGATGGTACACAAACTGTTAGTAAGTAAAGGGTGGCTCACCTTTTGTGATGGTTGAAGCTTGCTGTTAACTCCACATGGGAGGGATCTCTGAGAAGAGATCCTTCCCTGGTGGTGATCAGCCCTTAAATGGGGTCTGGGAGAGGTGGAGTCAGGCTCCACCCCTTCCAATCACACAGGTATATCACCTTCACCTGTGCCCCTGTGGCTGACTCAGTGCTTGCCTCAGGTGCTCAATCAGTGGTTCAGGCCGCGATTCAACAGTTCCCATACAAGTGTATGCAGATAATTTCAGCATAAAGTGCATCAGAATCTGGCGTCAAGAAGGTGGAAATAGAACCCAACTCTATGTTTCTCAAGATTACCCACATCAGGTAAACTGGGAGCTTGTTCTCAGTTTCTGTAAGTACTTTTTCAAAAAAAAAATCTAGTGATCCTCCCCCTATAATCTGCCCTGGTGAGCCCCCACCTGGAATATTGTGTCCAGTTCTGGGCTTCCTAGTACAAAAAACACAGGAATTTCTCAAAAGAGTCTAGTAGAGGGCTACAAAGATGATAAAGGGTGTGGAACATCTCCCTTACAAGGAAAGGCTGAGGGACCTCAGTATGTTCAGCCTTGAAAAAAGAAGACTCAGAGGGGATCTGATCCACATCTATAAATATCTAAGGTGCAGGAGGCAAAGGGACAAGGCTGAACTCTTCTCAGCAGTGTGTGGCAATAGAATGAGGGGGCACAAACTGATACATAGGAAGTTCTGCACACATGTTCACAGGAACTTCTTCACAGTGCAGGTGACAGAGCACTGGCACAGGCTGCACAGAGAGGTTGTGGAGTCTCCTCTGGAGATGCTCAAGACCCGGCTGGATGCCTACCTGTGCAAACTGGTCTAGGGGGCCTGCTTTGGCAGTGTGGTTAAGACTAGATGATCTCTAAAGGTCCCTTCCAACCCCTACAATTCTGTGATTCTGTGACTAGCTTCCATCTGTTGTAACTAATGTACTTGTAAACAGGTCTGCTTTTAGCTCCTGGCCTATATAACATATTTAGTATCAGCCTGCCATAGGTGACATCAGTTTGCCCCATGTTGGGGCGTGATTGCAAGGGTTACAACAAACCCACTGCAATTTTTATCCTGGCTTGGTGAAACTGTGTTGTGCATATTGTAGAGATTTTTTGTTCTCTCTTTTGATTGCAGTCTGATCTAATTTGAGAAAGTCTTTGCTGAATCCATACTGTAAGCACTTGCATAAGATTTATTTGTAGTTTATAGCCAACTAAAGTAAAATATCTTTTGTACAAAGTACTTACTACCTCCCAGTTTCACTAAATGTTTAGGTGCAACTTTTTTTAGCATATGAGTAAAGTCAGTTAGTCAAACAATGAAGGTTCACACATACACGTAGCTAGACATGTTTAAGTACTAATTGAACTGGGGCATAAGGCATTAACAGCATGTCAGTGCTACTTTAACACTGCTTTACAGTTTTTAAGACTTTCATAAAATGATTAAAATTAAGTGGGCTATGAACCTCAAGAATAAATAACGTTTTTTTTCTCTCATACTTTACAGAACGAGGCTCAAAAGAACATCTTGATCTCACAGAGTTAATAGGAGTTCCACTCCCTCCTTCTGTCTACTTTGTCACTGGCTACGGAGGTTTTCCAGCATACAGTTTTGGTACAGATGCCAACATCGGTCGATTGACAAGTGCTATAATACCACTGCCTTTCTATAGGAATTTTGCAATTGTAGTTACAGTGAAACCGAACAGTGATCGTGGAGGAGTGCTATTTGCAATAACGGATGCCTTCCAGAAAACTATTTACTTGGGAATTAGACTTTCACCAGTTGATGAGAGCACCCAGAGAATAATTTTGTATTATACGGAACCTGGCTCTAGTATCTCCCAAGAAGCGGCTTCATTTAAAGTGCCAGTGATGACCAATAGGTGGAATAGATTTACAGTGACTGTTCAGGGGAACAACATTACTTTGTTCATGGACTGTGAAGAGTATCAGAAAGTTCAGTTTCAGAGGTCGGATCAAGCCTTGGTATTTGAGTCTGGCTCTGGGATATTCGTTGGTAATGCAGGAGCCACAGGACTGGAAAAGTTCACAGTAAGTACAATGCGATAAATTCACATCTGATCCAGATATTGAGCTCAATGATCAGTTTTTGAGCTAGGAATATCAAAGTAAATACATCACATCTTTATAATCTTTTATGTGAAAGGCAGATTTCAGCATATCCATCTGTTTAATTTCTGAGAATAATATCTCTGTAAAAATCCAATATTTTAAATTCTTTTTAGCAGGGTATGTTTATTTCACACAATATCAGGAAGAGATAAACATGTATGTAAAATAAAGCTGTTTCTACAATTCAGATATTACTTGAAGCTTTTCAGGTGTTCTAGAAAAATGGAATGGACCTAATCCAATACTGCAAAGCTTGAATGCAAGCATTCTCCTGCTGTATTCAGTCTGGAATTCTCAGCCATTGAGCTTCCAAAGTTATTAAGCAGGGAACCAATTGCCAAAATGTAATGGAAGTGTCACACCTTATATGTCTTGTTTTTGTACTTCTGTACTTCAAAAATTGTGCAGTAGTTTGTGAGATCTATGTCTCTTCCCAAAAATTAGTAGAGCTGCAAAGAACTTAGATAAGTATTTGCTTTAGGAAAACAATATATTCTTTCCAGAGCTCAAGTGTGTTGACAGGTTGTGAGCTCCATTAGATAAGCAACAAATTAATGAGTTTGTATAATTTATCTGTCTAATCTTAGCACCTAGAAATTACAGGGATATATTGATTAGTTGCAAGTAAGTGGTACACAGGGTTATGCAGGAAAACTGCCTGCTTGTGCTACCCTACCTAGACACTTAGAATGACTGGACTATTGGGATTTTCTAATTACTAAATAGGAATTAAGAAACATTCAAGAAAATCAGTTGGTTTTGGTACCCTGCCTGGACAACTTCTGTCTGATAATCAGTTTGTGAAATTATCATCATAAATCTGGGAATATAGTGGAAGCAATGCATAGTGGCTTACACTCTAAGGCATTTCCCACTGAAACAGGCTTTTTTGTATGCTATACTGAGTATGTGAATTTCAGCCATTTGTCTGATTGCTTCACTGCAATGAATTGCGATGTATACTTCATACAGTGCCTTTGTGTTTTTATTTCTTCATGTATCATATGTCAGAATTATTTTAGGGTAGAAAAATTAAGTTGCTGATTAGCTGCTCAGGCAAGAATATTCTGCCCCAATTACTTTCCTAGTTAGAATGTATGGTTGACAGTGGCTTTTAGAAAAGTATAGGCCTCTTAATTTTGCTTCATTCCCCTTCCAGATCTACAGATAAAAGCAAGAGAAGAAAAATATGTTTTCCAAACATGATTCACTCATAACATGGAAATTACTAATCTATTCTAAGAGATAGCTCAGGAGTCTGTTTGTGTATCCTTTTATGTGTAGTTTCAGTAAACTGTTTGGTTAGTTTTACATTGTTCAATATTTGATTTGGCCATTATTAAATTTTAGGAGAAAAGAAGTGACTCAAATCACTGAGTTGTTATCTCAGATTGTCTGCAAATACAGGAAGTACCAACTTAATGAGTTTCATGGCCTTTGATGGCTAAAGAACCTGAAAATTTGTTTCTTTTTCTTTTCTGAAGTATTCTGAAATCCAACAAAAATGTTTCTTTCAAAATATTCCCTTGCTTATAATTTCCCAAAGCTTCTAGGAAAGGGAGAGAAGACGTCAACACTGAAAACAGGGAGCCAGAAAGTAAGAAAAGACATGGCAGTGCAAACAAATAGTAGCTACTCTTAAACTGAAATTTCTTTTTGTGATTGTTTGTTTGTTTGTTTTGTGGTTTAAAACAAAGATAAATACATTTTTTAGGAGTTATGCAGAGACAAAGGCTAAATCTGGCAGCTTCTTCAGACTCTTGCCTACAGAAAGTTCAAGAGTAGGAGGGCAAAATATGCAGAGTGAGCAGAACAGGAAGACACAGATCATGCGTGATAGATGTCCATACTTGCCTTTTTACCCTATGCGTCTATCATGCCTAACTCCATTAAGCCTCATAACAAGGGAATGTCCCACACTTTTTTTTGAATCTTTGTAATCTAGAAGACAAGATTTAAATGATTAGGATGAATATTTTTGCTTCTTCAGCATATCAGAGTGAGAAATGTCAATTGCTCAGAAACTCAGAAACATTTGTTAATCAGATATCCCTTCTCCTTTCTTTGATTTGAAGTTTAAAGCTTGTTTCTCCCCAAATCTCTTCACCGCTTACCTGTATTCCCTACTATCCTTTGCCTCATTTTATGGGTTTTCACTTGCAATTTTTGCAATGGCAATGTACTTTTTAACTAGAAAAAAAAAAACAGACCACTTCAAAGATTCTGAGTCAGAATCTAGAACTGTATCTTTCAGATGAAAGATGAAATATGTAAACAGTGTAACAATTCTCTTGACCTTAAACTCATAGTCTGGCAGCTTTAAAGTTTTCTGTAATACCAAAACATGAAAACATATTTATACTTTTAAACTGAGTTTATTTAAAAAATAAAAATATTAAAAAAATAATTTCAGGTAATTTTCCAAGCAAGTAAGCAGATTTATAGTCTGTTTTCAATTTATTTTTCATTTTTGTGCATACTAGATGAAATATTACTTCCTAGAACTGCTTTTGTTGTTTCATGTAGGGCTCAATTCAACATCTGACAATCAAATCTGACCCAAGAGCTACCGAAGATCAATGTGAAGATGATGATCCATATGTGAGTACTCTTACAAATACTTATTTGTCTATTCTCAATGTCTGTATACCTGATTTCAAAGTCATTTAACATAGGATATTTTTCATAGGACTAAATGTAGTATATACTCTTACTAACATAATACAATTTGTTAAATTCTCTATATAAGCGGATCTATATTTTTTTACTGTGTAGATTGCAAAACTGTGATTAAAAAAAAAAATAAATGTCCATAACATCTTTCAGAAATTGAACAGTGTTTTACATTTATCTAAAAGTTCGTCTTCATGAAATATCCTAAGTGTTGAAACAAGTTGACATCATGAGACTGAGGCTTCAGTAATCCGGGAAATAAAATACATAAGCATGTATCTATGTATGTACATAGATATAAATTCTTCCTGAATAAAGTAGATAATTCCTTGGAGAACATTGTTTTTCCTCTGACTTTTATGAACTGGCTGTTATGATTGGGTTTACACAGGCTTCAGGGGATATCAGTGGCAATGGCAGCGTTAAAGAATTTGAAGGCATTCCTGAAACACAAGAAGAACTTGTACCTTCTCATCTTCTCATAAGGGTAAATTTAATGGATTAATTCACTTTGCCTTTCTGGTTTAATATTACTTTTTTAGATGGTAAGATGTAGATTCTGCCACTAGTTTTTTCTTTATAGCAGCTTCCAAAGACACCTCTTGGGACATGTACTTATCCACAAGAATGACTACACTACATTGGATCAAAAAGGATAGTTTATTTGATGAGAATCAACAAGTACCTTGAGAAGAGTGTAAGAACAAGGAAAGAATACAAATTTGGCAATTACCTGGAATACTCATTTGTTGTGGTTTAACCTGGCAGGTGGCTAAGCACTGCACAGTCTTTCACTTACTCTCCCTTTTCCCAGCGGGATGTGGAGAGAATTAAAAAAAAAAAAAATACAACTTGTGCATTGAGATAAAATTATTTCCTAAGATAGAGGAAAGGAAAAGGAAAATAATGTGTATACAATTCATGCACAAGAATTTGATCACCACCCGCCAATTGATGCCCAGCTAGCCCCCTGAGCAGCAGAAGAGAGTGAGATGAATTTTCACTCCCTACAAAAGTCTTTCTGCTTAATGTCATATGGTATGGAATATTCCTTTGGTCAGCTTAAGCCAGCTGTCCTAATTCTGTTCCTTCCCAGCTCTTCTTGGCCCTTCACTGAGGATGGCCTTGGCTCTGTACAACACCGCTCAACAGGGGCTATAAATGTTGGTCTGTTACCAGCATTGTTTTTCTCCTAAAACCAAAACTTAGCATCATAACAGACACTCTGAAGAAAACAACTCTGTCCCAGCTGAAACTAAGACAGTATACACCCTTTATTCTATACCATTTACACCATGCTCAGGTCCCACACTTTGCACACATCCTAACAAGTTAGGTGATTGTAATCAGGTTTGTGTTTTGTTTGCTGTTTTGTTTTTGTTTTTTTTAATATATATATGCACACACGTATTATTTCCAAAGTCTATGAGCCATCCATTTAAATTGTCAAAGATACTTATCTAGTTCATAACTTTGGGGTTTATCCATCATAACAATCCTTCAGTGCAGGAGGGATGATTCAGTGTTGGGTTACTGCTTACAGATAGTTCTGGTTCCATTGGAGTTCATTGTTCTTTAACCTGGGTAGATGTTACTGCATTACTGTTAACAAGACATATAACTACTATAATAACGATGACACGCAGTATTATGCAGTAATTTAACATACAATTTAAATTGTTGGCTGTTCTCACTCAGCATCAAATCACCTTGTGGTACACAATGGACATTCCTATGACAGAGGGATTGAGAAAAACAGATTAGCAATGTAAATCATGGCATACCACTTGGCTGCCTCTGACTCTAGTTCATACGGAAGTTCTAGTATGACAGCAAAGCTGCATTTAGTGGTGGCATACTTCATTCAGGCCACAATAGTCCACTGTTAGCCTCCACCCTCCATTGGACTTTTGTACTTGGCCATACAGGGCTGTTGAAGGGTGGGTGAGTCTTGCTGATTACTCCTTGGTTCTCCAGATGCTGAATCAGCTGATGAATGGGAATCAGGGAGTCCAGGCTGGTCCAGTATTGGCATATACTGATATACGAATTGTGATAGTGATGGATACCTGCTGTTCTTTTACTCTTAGCAGTCCCGCCACAGAAGGACCCTCTGAGAGACCAGGCAAAGTAGACAGCTGCAATGCCCTCTATCTCCAAGGCAGCTATATCAAAAGCCTACCAATATATTTTTGGGTCCTTGAAATACCCTCTGTTGAGATCATCTATACTAAGGATGCATGGAGTTTCTGGGACAGTCACAACGGAGTCCCCATCACTCCAAAAATACAAATACGTTTTGCCTCTTCATAACTTGGTGACTTTCTGGTCTGTGATGTCACATTGTTGGCTCACGTCCAGCTTTCCGTCAACCACTACTTCCAGGTCTTTCACAGCAGTGCTGTGTTCAGTTCTTTTATCCACCAGCTTGTATTGGTAATGGGGGTTGCCACAATCCAGGTGCAAGATCTTGCATTTAGATCTGTTGAACTTCAAGAGGTTCACTTGGGCCCACTGCTCAAGCCTCTCTAGTTCCCTCTGAATGGCATCCTGTCTCTCTGGAGTGTCAACTGTACCCCTTAGCTTACGTGTCATCCACAGACTAGCTCAGGATGGNTCTTTTATCCACCAGCTTGTATTGGTAATGGGGGTTGCCACAATCCAGGTGCAAGATCTTGCATTTAGATCTGTTGAACTTCAAGAGGTTCACTTGGGCCCACTGCTCAAGCCTCTCTAGTTCCCTCTGAATGGCATCCTGTCTCTCTGGAGTGTCAACTGTACCCCTTAGCTTACGTGTCATCCACAGACTAGCTCAGGATGGACATCAACCCCACTGTCAGTGTCACTGTTGAAGATATTAAAGAGTATCGGCTTCAGCACCATCTCCTGGGGAACACCACTTTTCACTAATCTCCATCCAGACACTGAACCACTGACCACCACTCTCTGGACTTGGTCTGCAGCCAGTTCTTTGTTCATTCAATTGTCCACCCTTCAAATCCATGTATTTCCAATCTGGAGAAACGGATGTTGTGGGGTACTGTGTCAAAGAACTTACTGAAGTGACGACAGATGACATCAGTGGCTCTTCAGTTGTCCATTAATGCAGTGACACCATCATATCATTTCCCTGTCTTCCACATGTCTTTCCAGGAGGATCTGTTCCATTATCTTCCCCATCATAGAGATGAGACTGACAGGTTAGTAGTTCCCAGGATCATCCTTTTTACCCTTTTTTAAAAATAGTATGATGTTGCCTTTTTTCCAGTCAGAAGGGACTTCACCTAATTGCCACAACTTCTCAAATATAATTGAAAGTGGCTTCACAGCTACATCAGCTAATTCCCTCAGGACTCTGGGATGCATCTCATCAGGACCCACAGACTTGTGGATGGTCAGGTTCCTCAGGTGGTCACCAACCTGATCTTCACTTTCAGTGGGAGGGACATTGCTTCCCCAATCCCTTCCTTCCAAACCAAATGTTTGAGGTCTGTGTAATGAGCAGTTATCAGAGAAGACCAAGGCAAAAAAGTTAAGTACCTCAGCCTCCTCCTTGTATGTTATTAATAATAGCCTACCTGTGTCACTCTCTTGGGGGGAAACATCCTCCTGGACTTTCCCCTTCTGGTCAAGTTACTTGTAGAAGTCTTTCTTTTTCTTTCTGGCATCCCTTGCCAAGTACAGCTCAAGCTGGGCCTTGGCTTTTCTGACCCCATCCCTACTCCGCTAGCAGCTTCCTTATACTCTCCCCACAGTACCTATCCCTGTTTCTACTGCATGTACATTTTCTTCTTGCTCTTCAGTTTGACCACCAGCTTCGAGCTCAGTCACACCTAATTTCAGTCACACCCTTCCTTCCTTTCCTGACTTGCTACACCAGGGGATAGAGAGCACTTTTACTCTGAGGAAAGCCTCCCTAAAGATCTGCCAACTCTTCTCTGCAATGGTGTAGATGCACTTCAGCTGGGCAGATGGTTTTGTCACTTTCTTAAAGGATGACCCCTTAATTCTTTTTAGGCATTTCCCTTGATTTTCCCCATTACCTTCTCCTGTTGCCCCAGCAGTCACTGCCTCATCAAGGCAGCAGGTCCTTCAAGATCCCTGCCAGTAACCTGTCACTCTAATAGAATTATGCCTTCCCACACCTTCTGATGGGAAGGCTCACTATCCCCTTCATCCTTCTTCACACCTAGTTTAAAGTCTTCCCAATGAGCCCCATTAGCTTTTCCCCAAGGACCCTTCTCCCCGTTTGAGAAAGGCAAATCTCCATCCAGAATTTACAAACCTGGTACCTTGTAGGCTAATTGATAGTAAAAAATAAAAATAAAAAACTTCTGGTGACAGCACCAGCCACGAAGCTAGCTATTTAAAGATAAGATCATTTGGTTTGTATCTTTGTCCTTACCCAATACAAGAGGCAGAGAAGAAAAGATGATCTGTGCATTCAGTTCCTTTAGCTGTCATCCCAAGGCTCTGAAATCCCTTTTCATAGCCCTTGACCCACATGTAGCAGCTTCATCTCTCCCCATACAGAAAAGCAGTAAGGGGTTGTGGTCTGTTGGCTGTACCAGGCTAGGTAGTTTCCCAGTAATATCCCTCACCCGAGCACAAGGAAGACAGCAGACTTCTCTAAGAGGTTCTGCTTGGCTTATTGGAAGCTTAGTTCCATGTAGGGAGGAGTCACTTACAGCCAACACTTATCTCTTCTTCAGTGAGGTAGCCTTGGTGTTGGGGGAAGGCTTTTCCTGATCAGATTTTGTTACCATGTTTTAGACTGAGTGGGCTGTTATCACCTTCATACCTGTTAAACAGAGGAACCTGAGGTGGGGGTGAGGGGGTGAGGGTGGAATAGGCAAGCAGAGTTCTCATTTGCAGCTTCAGGCACAGACTTGCCTCCATCGACTCTTTTCCTTTGTGTTCTTGCCTCCAGCCTTCTGATTCTTTTCCTCAACCTCATGCGGCATGGGCTGCCTTGGTTTTGTGTTTTATCCTTTGAAATAAGCTGTTTGTACACGGGTGAATTGTGGTTTCCCCACTCCTTCTTTTTGTCCCCTTGGGCACTTTATAATCAATGTATTTCATCCTGTTGCCTGGCCACAAGCCAGGGCAGAGCATGTACATGCTCACACCTCACACAACCTTCTGACTGCTGCCCTATGGTGCTAATGAGAGATTTATGCACTCCACACAGCCGGAGGTCTGAACTGCTATGATTGCATCCAAATTCAACATCCTTCCTGTCACCATATCTCTCCTTCGGGTGGATACCATAATTAAGTCTCTATCCTAGGAAGGTGATAATCCTGCACTTCAGGGTGTGTTGACCCTGAACGTAGCATGTGATAATCATCTAAAGAACTTACCTCTACCCTTCAGAGTGCTCGCTCTCCCTCCTTGCATGTCCTGTGGGAATTGCACGTACAAGCGGCTGGGCAACAACCTTGTGTTGTGCCACGCTCTTTTGGCCCGTCCTGTTCACTCCACTACATATTGACAGGTTTTATAGATGAAGGGGGGTTCAGCCACTGTCACCTCCCGGCTCCACTCTCACCCTGTCAGTGCTACCGTGCATCCGGGGCTGCTCCCACCTTTCCCAACAGCTTCTTCCGCCGTGCTTTGCTTTTTTATTTACCTTTCTGTTAAGGCTCCCTCAGTGTTAACTTATGCTATGCAGCTGATCCATATTAAGTCTTTCCTAAAATGCAAAAAATAAAAACCTTCTCCATGGTTTCACAGGTAAAAAACAGGTTGTTTTGTAGTGTGTACCCCCTGTATCCTCCCTCTCAAGCAGGGGAAAAGCGTATTTTCATCTAATGGATGAAATACTGGTTTGTACAGGTGGATAAGTTGTTGATCCTAAATTTCTTTTTCTTCGAGCCTCTGAACCAGTTTCTTCCACAACTGAGACACAAGCTCATAGGGAGAAAGGGAGGCTTTGTTTTGTCCAAGTAAGGTAGCCACTTCATCCACTACTGGTCTTTTGTCATTTTTCCAGTTCATTCCTTCCAGGATGCAGGTTTATGATGATGGTAAATTCCATACAATTCTCTGCCACATTGGTCCTGTGCATTTCATGTCATCTGGATTTTGGGAGTTAGTATTATCAACCAAGTTAATTCCGTACATCACCTTTACCAAAGCTATTTCCCCCAAGTACTTTTCTCCATGGTGATCCATTTGCCTGAGCTAAATACCAGATCTTCCTTGAAAAGACATCTTTCCCTCACAGCTGACAGGAGTTGGTGCCATTTGGTGAAAGACTATGTCCCCTTTTGTAGAGCTAAGGATCTCAA
>VXAB01009108.1:718302-748911 GCA_013399175.1 Odontophorus gujanensis | reverse complement strand
CCGCCTCACCCGCTCCGAGCAACCGGAAGAAGCGCGGCCCGCGCTGACCCCCGGCCCGGAAGCGGAAGGGCGAGGGCTGACCCCGCCCCGGCCCCGGGCGGAGCGCGGCGCTTCATCTCTTCAGCTTTACAGTTGGCGGTTTCCGGGAGGGGCAGAGCGAGATACGAGAAGGCGGTGCTGAGTCGGAAAGGAAAACATTCAGACCTCTTTCAAAAATATTTATTGCGTTCTGCATTTGCTTTCTCTAATTAGAAAGTTTCCAATAGGTGCTCCCAGGTGGCACGCTCAGACACGTACATCACATCGCGACATCTCAGCACACAGAACAGAACTCAAAAGGAAGGAACAATGATGTAAGAGGTAGGTGAAGAGCCTTGTACTTACACAGCTTTATACAAAAGGGACAAAGGAAGATACAATCATATCTGCAGTGACTCCTGATGGTTCAGCTGCTCAGATCATGGCTCGGCATGACTGCTGCAGCTCCGTTTAGTTAGGAGCTGCAGATTTGCCACATTGTACAGACTGATAGTCACGTTCATACACAGTGTTTCAGCACTCTGAAGGGCCCTTTCCATTTTCCTATACAGGCTTCATTCAGATGAAGAATAAGAAGCAATACAGAACTACAGTCACTGGGAAATCAAGCACTTATCTTCTGTGAACAAATCTGAACTGCTAACTTGGAACTCCATGTCACAAGTAATATCCAGACTGGAGTAAACTGCAGGAAGGACCATGGTAAGGTAAAGACTTGTTGTTGTTTTTTTAATTGGAAAAAAAAAAAGTTATCCTTCAGATCATTTAATTAAAATAGTAATAAAGATTTCTAAAACAATCTGGGCAGCCTGAATCACAAAACAAAAGTGATCTGAAATAGTAACAAAATTAAAGCTTTTAAATTCATTTTACTCATGCTTGAGTGCATGAACTGCACTCTTCACAACTGCCCTCGTTCCTGTCAGCTCAACATAAAGAACAAGAGGTGACAGGAGAAAAATGTAGTTCAACTTATAATTCTGGTATTTGAAAAGCTGCAACATGTGTCTTTCAAAATATATTTAAATATTCCCTATATATCAAAGTGCTACTCTGAGTAAAAATCAGGCATCCTTGAAAAGTATCATTAAAGCACAATTAACAACCAGAGTGAAAAAAATCCTCTCGAGAATGACCTGCATCCACAAGGACTGAATACATATTTTCACCAAAATCCTTCTAAAACTTCTGTGACTACAGAAAGCATGCAAGCTGTTATCCTTCCCCCTCCTTCCTCACAAGAGGTTTGAGGAAGACTGGAATGTCTTGAGAATTAGTATCACCTCCAGAGACAACAGTTTGCATAAGAGATGCACTTAAGCTGACTTTCTACATAATAAATACAGTATAAATCTGCAAGATACACAAATTTTGACACTGAAATACATCTTTCACTAACAATCTTACTTCTCATGACAGATTTAGCTTAGAACCCATCTATTCATGATTTAGTTCAATTATTTTTCCCCCCACATTTACTAAACTATCCAGTATATGACATTGGTGAGGCTGTAAGTAGGCACTGATGCCCTCTTCTCCTTTTGACACACGGTGAGGCCATTTCCGAAGATCCCATTACCACCAACATTCCATCTAACTTTGACACAAATTTACTGTTGAAACATTCTAATTTGCCATTAGAGCACTGAAGTGTGTGAAGCAATAAACCTGCCAAAACACGTTAACCCGGCTATGGACCAGTTGTGTGCAATTCTGAATACAACTACTGTTTCCACTGCACAGTTCCTAACAGCAGGTATGTACTCTTATTCACTTGTTCTCTGGAAATGGAGAAGAAACGTGCTAAACTACATAAAGTTATAAGAGTGGCTACAAATTAGTCCAAATAGTTCTAAGCTTTATGGAACTGAAAATTCTACGCTGAACTGAGAATGTGGATTTAAAAATTCCAAAATCTCAAAAGATTTCTGTACAATTCAGCACTAAATTTCTGTGCATCCTTCTCCATTACGTTCCAGTAGAACATAACATTGCCATACTACATAAAGCCATCAAGAATATTTATGCAATCCAGAGTCTATCCATATCAGTTTGTAATGACACTTCCTTCAAAATAGCTTCTGAATGCTTCTCCTGTTGTATAACTCATTTTAACTCACACCCACACATACAGAGACCACCATCTCAACCAACTCCATTTCAGTGTCACACAGCAATCTAGTTACTCATTAGCACACACACATATATATATATATACACATATACAAACACAAACTCATGAAACCTCCAAATTGAAGGTGAATTAGCGACTCCAACTTGTATCAACGGAGCTCAAATCACATTCTAGCAACACAAATTTTACCTCTAGGAAGAAGTGCCTAGGGTGAACCCCACCGTAATACTGTTGCTTTGCACAAAAATTCAGAATGAATTAACTTTTAATAAAGTATGAAATTCTAACTGATGTTTTTAAATATTAAAATATATTAAATTATTGTATATATTTTAAAATATAAGGTTGACAAGTTAATTTGAGTTGAAGATAACTTTGGGACCTCTGTTTTTTGTAAACATCCCCTCATCATTAAATGATGAGCTGGAAAAGGTCAGAGGAGAATCATTCTTTAGCACACAAGGTTCTCATGCTGTGTATGCTTTCATGACAGAACAACTGTTTTACAGTGTATTCATTCACAAAAACTAGTACTAAAGAAATAAACTTTCAGCTAAGTATTTTCAGAAGAAATCGTACTGCAGCAACATGAAACTGCAGAACCACTCAGCCACCAGAATACAAAACCAATCATCTCATCATGTGAGAATTCACCCTATACAGAGGACTGTGTACTCTACAGACACTATATACATAGGAAGGAACAGGACAGGTACTCACAGAAGTCCAACTCTTCCATTATGAATGCGAGTTTACTGAGAAGAATACTTTTTTGAACTAGGAAGAATTTGAAACAAGATGATTGGATTGGAATGCTTAGCATCTACCCTAGGACCCACACAGAATCAGTAAAGATCAGGATGGTTTCCAGGTTTGCATTTTCGTGTCCGTTGCATTGTGGAAGCATTAGAATCAAAATGAACAAGTTGTGAAGATGTCCAATTCACAAACTTTAGACTAGGTCAAAATTGAAATAGGAAAAAAGCCTTAAAAAGAAGTGTTTGCATTTGTGTCTTGCTTTCAAAGCAAGATCCAAATGTGATGTAACAGATTCAAGGATCAATCAATTAAATCAATATTGCCTCCTGAAAGATAACAGCAATCAACGTTAATCTCTTTGAAACCATGACACAGTAGCTAGCGTCAGTACCTAGACCTTGAGATGAAAGTCTCTGAATTGCAGATGAACTCCCACAGACCTGGACAGTTTGTCCTTATCTGACATGAATATCTGTTCTCAGTCTATTATGTGTATCATTAGAGATGCTACATGAAGTGGTCATTAATAACTCCTGACCACAGAACTAGGCAGGCAGCTACTGATCCGTGCCAGGTATTAATCTAGTTGAATGCATTTTTTAAGTTCAAGAGAACTGTGTAACACTAAATGAAACTGACATTTTCAAGACAAAATTGTGAGCATAAAAAAACAACCCTGAAGATCAAATATTTGCTAAAACATTAAATTGCTCAGCTCCTGAACAGATTCACTTGTGTGTATCTGTCCTTACAGGGAAACATCGATGCTCAAGACACTCCACAAACTTTTATAGCCAATCAACCAATGCCTAACTGTTGCCCTGGTAAACTTTTAACAGTAGTAGTAAATCCAAGAACACTTCTTATATAGACAACTTTACTACCTTTATGGGGTGAGGAGGAAACCTTTTACATTGCTTTTTGGTTAACACTACTATCAGGTGCCAAGCCAAGAGCTTTAGAAATGGATGCTGCGTCTACAAGGATGACACAGTTACAGTAAAACTCCCTCCATCTCTGCAAACAAGTGATGTTAAGCTAAGATACTTATGCCACTTCTAAGCTTTACTGGAAATAACCACAATTTCTGTGGGTGATAATTGATATTTATCCACATAAAAAATAGAATGAACTGATTTCATCCTGGTAGCTGAACTAGCCTTGATTTTACTGAAAAAGAACCTAAAACTTGCAGCTTAAATTTATACAGGCCTGTTATCTCATCAGTCACACTCTTCAGTTTCCACTGTAGCTTAGACTTAAACCCTTTGGCCAACAGACTGAAATTCAGAGAACTCCAGATCTGTGTTCTGAGAAGCAGACTAAAAGACAAAGCTCAAGCTCACTCTAGTGAGGTAAATGAGTACTGCTTGTATTAGATGTGAACAGAAATAAGCATCTCCACACATATAGTAGACTACATCACGTGACTGTTAATATCCAGACAAATTAAGGTTTCTATGACAACCAAGAAATGCACTTGACCATTTACAGCAAAAACAGATCATGCACTTTATACAATAACAAGTAGTTTATGGCCTCGCCTACCTGCAAATGAATTCCTTCAGCAGGTACACAATGTATTGCTCAAAGTCATAAAAATATATATTATCTTTCCTTTAGCATTTAGATATATAAATATTTTACTGAAGAACATGCATCATTTAGATAAACAATTTTAAGAACATCCTCTAAACATGGGATTCTTTTGACATTTAGCTGTATAAAAAGATTACACAAAGGTAGCTACTCAAGTCAAGACAAAACAATACAGCAGTGAAGAGTCCATTGTGTGCTAGTCTAAAGTCAAGCACCTCTTGCAACATGTAATATATACACACGAATGCATCATAAATGGAGAAAATTGCATAAATCCATCTGTATATTCTTCAGTCTTGTTTGGACTCCCAACTTACTGTTCACTTTTCTGCTCTTGTTTTCCATTCAGCTCCTGGTCAACTCTGCTTAGTAAAGAAAACAGTGATGTTAAAACTATATTAAAGATAAATTTAGTTTGTAAGCTTACATACTAAGCAAAACTATTAATCTTAACAGGAAAAAGCTGAAAGCTCCAGCATGGAACAAGTTTTAGCACGTAAATATTGAATAGTTTAGATTTTTATTAAATGCAGTCAAAATAAATGTTTAAAAAGTCCATTTTCTTACTTCCCCCCTTAGAAACTGATTAAAATTGTTAAGAAGCCATTAAAAGAAGTATAGCATTTGAAAAGCACAAGTGCAATCTGACTGCACAGCAAGGAAAAAGAGCAGGTTCTGTACTCTTACTTCTAAAAACAAGCGGGAATACAAGTTCTCAGTTAACAACACTATCACATGCTACTACTTGATGAATTCATACATTGCAATATTAGCACAGAATTATTTCCAACTTTACAGTAATTAAGCCAAGAAGGTAACAGCATAAACATAATTAACAAGGGGGCAGTGCCTCCTAAACTGCAGTACTTTCTAATACATTGGAAGTCTCCTTTGACTACCCAGGAAAAACTCATTTCTGAATGGTTTTTGTATCTACCCTGGGACCAATGAACAAAGCATTGCTTTGGAGAAACCAGGAGATGGCTCACAGCCCTGCATGAAATATACTTTTCATCTTTACACTAAGATGAAACTACAGTCTTAACTCTATTTTCAATAAAATAATGAAGATTGTTTAATTTAAGAACCAATCATAGTTCCAAAGCAACAGAGGCTCAGGGTAAGTTTGTCTTTAACAACTGAACTGGCTAACCTATCTGTTCAGTCTCTCCAATGACAGCCAGCCAGTATCTTCAAAATGATCAAAACAGTGATGGCTCTTCAAGGCCACAAACCCAGAAAAATGGGAGGCAGATGTTGAATTTCTTGCACTTCTAAGAACAGTACCTAATACATAGGGATTCAGTAAATCTGGAGCAGTGGTGTTTAGAGACAACATTCCTTGTTAAGGAACTGCTGATGTGCACAGTATGCTACTGCAACTCATCCCTGTACTCACTGCAGTAACTTAGGAAAGTATATTTTGACACGACTTATGGAACTAATTACAGGAAGCACAAGAAAATATGGTAATCTAATACAAGTTGGCTGTGCATTTACCTACAGCTGGCAATATAAATCCACAAACTGTATCATACTCTAGCTTCCAAAGTGACTCAAATATACACAGCCAAAGAATTCAAAGAATACTGCCATCCTCAAAAATCTTTGTATATAAACATCAACATGTCTCCTTTCCCATTTTAGAATACCTACAGCTACTTTTAACACGATTAATATCTCACAACCACTTACTTCCTGTGATCTTCCCTGTCTACTTAAGATTCACTTCAAAACATGGTGCTTTTGTGAAAAGTGATGGCAGTGCTGACACTGTCAGGGACACTAAAGAGTGCTACTTCTCCTCCAGATTTTCAGGTTTACACATTACTGCTTGAATGTCTCAGGTTTACAGTCTGAACACAATGGGCCTTGCAATGCAATTGAGTCAAATTATGCATGCTGGAAAAAAGCAGGTAAAATTTTTCAATATATACTGAATGGGTTTCTTAAGCTTGGTTTTCTTAGAACTTAAGGTTACAACACTACTAGGAATTACTCCAATTAAGAGAACCTTGCAAAGTAGCTTCACATGCAACTTTTCAGAGAGAATTTTGAATTTTCATCAAGTGTTCCTTTGTTCATTGCCCAAGTTGGACAGTAAGCTTCCCTCAATAGTTACGCACACAGAAGAGTAGCTGAATAAGGTGAAGTTAACAGTAAAATATTGTAGTACATGTTAGCTATACAGTAAAAAGCAAAAGCAAAATTATCACAGCTGCTAGGATAGCTTGAATGGTTAGCTAGAGACTGAAAGTTTACAAAGTGAAAATTCAGTGATTGTTACCGAGGAATATATGCACTGCAAATACAAACAGCACTAAAAACATTAAACTGCATCTGTGCAAGTTAATAACTAAAAAATGTAGTTAATAAGAAACTAAATACAAGATTAGAACTTCCTCCACAGTTGTGCTGCTGCTGTGTACTACAGCTTAGCACCTAAAAACAGCTCTTCAGACATCACTTGTTAGAAACAGTGGAACAACTTAATTCATACAGAAGCATGCTTTTGCCTCTTGAAGATGTGGTTAAGAATCCACACACCTCCTTAAAACTCAGAATCACATTTAATACTAGACACTATTCACAAATACATGAGTTTTCAGATGTTACTTTCATACATAAGAATTAGGTCACCAGTGCTTGTTTATATTTACAAATGCTTATTCCTTTACAAAAGCCAATCATCTGGGAGTTAGTTGCAGTGCAAATGTTCTTGTCTAGATGCAACCCTCATCGAAACATGAATATACCTTGTTTGTTTCTTTCTAAATTTTTCTTCTTCATACCTTGGTGGGGAAAAGTTTGATTTCAGTAAATATACAAAGGCCAAATTCAATAGAAACTACAAACTGGTATGAGTGTTAATATAGTTTGTGGAAACATAACCAAGTTTTAAAATGAAAAAAGAAACATCTTGCACCTTCAATTAGGTATTAAAATTTAATAATAAACAATTAGTATTAAAATTTAATTACTGTGGCGTCTTGTCCCAGAACAACTTCCTGTGCAGTATTTATCCATCACTAAAGTTTGAAGTCTATATTCTTAATAGTTTATAGCCAGTTATCAAACACAGAAGTCTGAAAATTAACTACTATAAAGGGTGAGCTTGGCTGACCTATGAAAACTGAAACAGGCTGCCCGGAAAAGCTGTGGATGCTCCATCCCTGGAGACCAGGCTGGATGGGGCCTTGGGCAGCCTGATACACTGGGCAGCAACCAGCCCATAGCAGGGACTGGATGGGCTTTCATGTCCTTCCAACCCAAGCAATTCTTTAGTAAAGACAGTAGTTTTGCAAGATTTGGAATGACAGCTTGAATTTCCCTAACATATCCTACAAAAAAAATCCACAACTAAAGCCAGCTGAATGTTTACTGCAGTAATCAGCAGTCTGTTTATCCAGCATGGATGCAGTGCTCCGCCCAAAGTGATACCACACCATCTTTCCTTATAGAGTTCTCCATTACCCATCACATTTGTGATCACCTATAGTGGCACATACTCCATGGATTCTGTATGCTACACCTTCCAATTAATCTACTGACAGAACTGTTAATATTTTTATCTCTTTCAAGACAGAAGTTTGATTTCTCCTTATTACTGCATCCACAAATTCTGTTCAAGTGTCATTATCACACTTGAGAGCAGAGTTGTGCTAACATTAAATGGATATTATATGGGAAAGGAAGGAAAAGTAGTTCGAAAACAGAAAAATCAAGGACGTTAGTGCTGCCTTCCCCTCTCTGCCAAAGTAGTTTTAGAAGTTCTATGGGTAAGGATTCAAGCACTTTTCCACCACAGCTCCTTCAAATGAAATCCCTACCCACGAGATATTTCACACCTTAATTTGTAGAGCAGTTTAGCATGAACAGTGAAGATACCACAAAATAAGCACACAAAATTTCTTACTGAAGCCCATTTAACGTACAATGGGTAGAACTGCAGTGAGGCCTAATCTACATATGACTAGACACCAGAAATTGCTAATTACGTAAGATGCTATAGAAGAAAAAGCTTGTATGTTAGCATTCAATCCATTCCATTGGATATTAAAATTCAGCAAATAATACAAGTAATACATTCAAACTACTTTTCCTACTCATGGTCAACACAGAACACATTTGAATTATAGGACGTACTGTTTTATGCACTCTGGGATGCCAACGTATTCCATGGGGATGAGTTCAGCTAGTTCTGCCAGGGTAAAGACATACCTTATTTTCTGGCTGAATTTTGAGCTATGGAAGAACAAATGCAGGGTACAGTTACAACTTAAACTGTATTCATTAGGTCAATATTTAAACAGTTCAAGATTCGAACTTTTAGAAAGAAAAATGGCTTCCATATTATTACCTAATGAAAGGTTTTGTGATGGCCAGAAGTGTTCTGATGAACCAAGAAGGATGAACTATGATTAATGACTTCAGATTTTTCCTTAACCTGAAGGATTCAAATATTGAACATAATTACTAGAACAAAAAGGTAGCATAGACAAAGGCTTTCCTAAAGAAGTATACAAAACATGTTTTTGTGATTACAACTTTGCTGTTTAAATCTAGTGCTCTGATATCCCATTACTTAAAATTACTGTCTGCCAGAAGAAAGTACAAAAACGCACAGTCAGAATTAAAAGGTTAGCATCATTTTAATAACAAAAGTTTGAGTCATTTTTTACATATTTGTAATGAAACTGTCAAGTGACCTACCTTATTATATTAACATACAATCAACAACAAAATACTACACTGTAACAGTATCTACCATTCTAACACTACGCTTTCACTTAAAAAATACATATAAACAAAAAAAATCAAGCATATCTACACCATAATTCTACACTGACAAGATGTCATTGTGAAGCAGATTGATTGTTGTACTGAAAATCTCTTCTGACATCTCAGTGATAAACAGACACCACATTAAGTAGCATTCAACACAAATGTTGTGAGAAAACACTACAGAACTTCTTACCTTCTGTCAATTTGCTGGTAACACTTCCTCAGCCAGCCTATGCTTGGCATTTTTCTGCGTGTTGTTGCACCATTCAGGTAAACTATCATATAATTCTCTGCTACTAGTAGCTCTAAAGTGCCAATTACATACCTGCAAACACAGGGAAGGAAAACCCTCAATTGAAGATTTGTAGTTCCTAGTACTGCCCAAACATCAAGAACAGAGAAGCTGACAACAGCAGTGAGTCACACCTAGCCACTTTTTCTTCCCATAGATTTACACATAGTTGCATTATTATTTTTACCCTTCCCTCATTTAAAAGAAAAGGCTTCATAAATAAAGATACTAAGTTTTACAGTATGAAACTAAGATAGTATTCAGAGGCAGATGATGACTTACTTAAATAGATTGTCCATTAGGTATCTGTAGTTAGGCTGGTTGCTTTCAGGCATAAAACAAACAGCAAACACAACAATGGCATTTAACCCATCACCATAATAACCTACAAAGAAAAAGGCAGGTGTAATGACTACAGTGATTATACCTTGACTTTACTCAAAGAACAGTCACACACATACAGTAAGTTTAGTTTTTCCATTATTTCCCTTGGAGAGCTTTACAAACACCAACTGTATACCAATGGATATACACACACACTGTAAAGCACCTAGCTCCAGGCTGATATCTGGAACCTATTGGATGGCAGAGGTAAGAACAGCTATCAGACTGTTTTCAACAAGATTACGCTTTTAGTTATAAGGTCTTTTTTCTGTAAGTTCATCTACTTTTAAAGAAATAATGTAAACAGATGCAATTAAAGTGCTGTACTTGTACTCCACATCTCAGTATATTTAATGTTTTTGATGTCAAACTTTTCTTTCTACCTAAACTTCATACACTGTTTAGCTAGAGTCAGGAAATTGATTCTTGCCTGAGCAAACTCAAAGCTAGTTCTTTCAACACTCTTAAAACCAAAAAAGCATTAGATCATAACTTTAAGACTGTAGAACATATAAGCACATTATGAATACTCATGTTAGGAGCTAAACACGGGTACATTCTGGAACTTTAATACAGAAAAAGAATAAAACTAAGCACATGCCTGTACACTACAACAAAGCACACCATCACAGTCTCCATTTTTTCTGTGCCACTGCAACTCAGCTTCTAGTAGTAGTTTGAACAGTTCCCCTCAGCACATCACTAATTCTTACCACCATGACTGATAACTTTTTTATACGGTTCGATTGCCTTCATGTCCACCCTATGGTCCTGTTCTCCAATCCTAAACATACGCCAGCGTCGACAGTCCTCTTTCTCCTCTGCTGCCGTATATTCAGTAAGTGATCCTTTTCTAATTACATCAGTAGTTTTTGGCTTTGGAAGATCATCTGCCAAAGTTAAAACACGTTCAATATCCATTATGAATACTGCAGACAGTGACTGCCAATTACAGCACAGGTTAACCATCTTGCTATCCAATTATTTTAAGTCAGCTGATATATTCGGCTGAAGAACATCAGTTCCTTCAGTCATTACAAAATACAATCTCACCAACATCAAACTTTAGTCAAAATACAGTTAGCTTTGTTTTCCATGGACTGCGGCTTTCTATTTGAAAGGGCATGCAAAGTTCTGATTATGTAAGAAGCCTACTTAACTGAAAGTATTCAGCAATTGGTCTTAAAGAATTTCACCAAAATAGACAAAGTGGTTAACTCTGTGATAATCAAACAGGTTACCTGATCACAGATTTACACGGAAGCATAATTTAAAAACATTAACACTATCTTGCAAGCAGACATGCAGGCATTCTATTAAAAATTAAATCTAATTCATGTGTGTGCGCAATCACTATATGAAATTTATGCTGACAGCAATCTGTCAAAAAATTTGCTCCAATTAAATAATGATTCTTGACTTCGTTGCATAGACCTTACCCAAAGCGAGAAAAACCTACTGCAAGTTAGTTGTCTGTTCCCAAGACAAAGCTGTTAACTGAAACTATCCTCCCAGGAAAATGAAGGCAGCAGCATTAAAGGAAGAAAAGACAGAAACCCTTTTCAGCCACTTTTGAAAAACAAGACACAAATATCTGGAACATTTCCTTAGAAGCACTGCAAAGCTAACCCTAAACACCAGCTCTTCACCTCCAGAGTTCTAAAACAGATTCTTTTATACAGGTAAGCCCACAGTCTCTGTTTCAAAAACTTGACCTGCAACATCTTAAGTATTAAAAATGCTTGTGTTAAAGAATGTTTTTCTTCCATTCATAAGCTACCTTGGAATGAATAAGATTTTATTCACAAGTAACAATGAAAAGAACTTCCTGTTTTCTCAGAATTTTTTTTTTTTACTTTACAGCATAAAACAAATAATAGTCGAAGTTACATGTTTATCTATAACTTTAGAGACATTCTTGTGATATTTACAGAAGTTAAACTCCAACTGTTTGACTAAAGTAATAGTTCTTAGCTTATGTTAAAAGGGTCCTAAATCATAATTAAACTTCAAGTTTGAAGCTTATGCTTCAACTCCTACACAGAACTTCACAACTTTAAATAAAATGCATTAGATTCATCAGATTTTGCCTGTACAGATTTAATTAATTTCTAAAGGATCATTTCTGTAACACTTGTAGTGTGGTTATAGGTAAGTTACTTCAAAGATATTTCAAATTGATAGAAAATAGAGGTTTTTCTATTACTTCCAGTCAATACTGAAAGCTTGCAAACTCTGACGGGTTCTGACCTTTACACAGTTTCATTACAGTATTATACGAGATAAATTATTATTATTTTTAAAAACATCATTCAGACCTCTTTAAATACAAAGGCTTGCAATTCAGAAATTTCTGATAAGCTAGTCTACAGCCTACAGCCCTGCATGGTGCTTACCTCCATACAGAATAGAATTACAACACACATAAACGGTATGTTTTGACCAACTTGGTTCTTAAAATCATAGTGCAATGGAGAAGGATTTGTCATAAATGAGTCTAGGCAGTGTTCACTGACATTCACTTCAGTTTATTTGGAGTTAAAGCTGTTATGTTTGTTGACTGACTAGCAAACAAGGTATGAATTGCTCTGTAAAAAATAACTGTCTCTAGTTCTATCTAATCCCATTAGAAAACAAATCATGAGTCACAGTTCTCTCCCACCTGAAGAACTGCTGACTTGCATGCAGGAAAATATCCTATAGCATCAGACAAGAGCTACAAAACACTTACCTTCCCATTCAAACTCATTGCTGTTCTCTGAAGGAGTATCTAGGTCATCCAAATCAATGTCTCCACTCTCATCCAAGTCAGACAAAATTGATTCCTCACTGCGATCTAAAGTTAAGCTAATATCTGGAGCCGGAAGTTTCTTCCTCACTTTGGTTCCATTAACTGCTGCATTTAAAAAAGAAAATTTGTCTTCAAAGCTGAAGTGAGTTCAGAGCACAGTAACCACACAGAACAGCACAGCACTTCCTCAGAGTACAAGGTAGGTTAATGCCCATCACTTAACCCATCTTTAAATCAGGAATTAAAAGACATGGGGTAAAAAGAACAGAACTCCAGAGACTACAATTCAAGTCCTTAAAACGTTATGTTTACCCAATTGCATACATACTATGGTCAGAGGCTGCTCACTGTACTATTGGAAAAAGAAAACTGTTAAGTGCCTCCTCCTCTAGTATTGCAGACAGGGCAATGCCTTTGCATTTTGGCCCTTCTTTTTGTCAGGAATCTGTAACATCAGAGCCACCTTTGAAAAAAGGAGAATACAAGGCACAGAAACAAAATTAAAAAAGAAAAAAGGCCAAAAGACAACACTATGGGCTGGAGATCAAGGAAATATACAACATGCTTCTACACAAGGGAAACATTTGTGTGATTCGGACAGCAGCTAAAAGCAGCAAATAAAATACTGATCCAGCACTGGAATTGTCCAAGATAAAACAAGCAGACTGAAAAGATCTAGAACAGTTTACAAACATGGAGTGCACTGGGATTGTTTGCCTTTTGATCTTTTGGACTGACAACACTCTTAAAAGACCACAAAGGCCTGGAATTTGGAGCTAGATAAGGCAGGCCCTAAGTGATACACAGAAGTCAAATATGAACCAAATACAGAACCAAGATTTTAAGATCACTCATGAAATGAGTGCAATCATTCATTTATCTCCATTATTACCCAGATAACTCTGTTTACATATGAATGCTGATCCCTCAAGCCTAATCAAAAACAAAACAAAAAAAAAACCAACAACACAAAATAGAGCTTTAGAACAGCCATTCACACAGGAAACCATCAGCCTGACTGCACTGAAATGTTCTTACCAGTTTCACCTTCTGTTCCAGCTGCAGCCAGTATATCTGAGTCAACAGGATCATCCTCTGGCAGGGGCCTGATAAGCAAAATACTTTTTAATAACAGTTTCTGTTAAAAACACAGTGTTAGTACTGATCTAAATACACACATGCAATCTAAATTCAAGCAGGCAGTAAAGCAAGCAACGCAGCAGAAACTTCCCTTATAGCATTCAGATTATGAAATGCCAAAGTACTGGATGCTACAGGCATTACCTTCAAGAAAACTTACTGTATTCTTCCTTGGTAAAGTTTAACATTAAATACATCACACAAGCAGAACTCATTTTATTACAGAACACCTCTGTAGTCAGCTTTTTTTATTTCTGTGTAGGTCTCAACATCATAGCACTCTTAAATGCTGTAAGTTATGCTCAAAAATATTGCTTATTGAAGTATTCAGGCCCTCAGTCAGCAGTGATAATAAGCAAAGAGACAAAAAGTTCACTTACTGCCTGAAGAAAACAAAGCTGAACTTACAGTTTCATTTTGCTAACACTAGACATTTCAACACAGGCATTCTTGTATTACTTAGAAATTAACATAAAGTTATCCCTTTCCAGACCTCAAAGAGACAAGGCACAAAACCCTCTCAAGACCAATATGTTAGTGGAAATGACTGCAAGACTGAGTATTCATTTATCAGGAAAATAAGAGATGTATTATTTTGGATGTCAAGTATTTAATTTTTATTTACAAAAAGTTTAAAACCTTGGAAAATCTTCATCTTGCCATTCTTCCTTAAACTCAACACCTTCCATTCTCCAGCCAATGTGAACTGCTAATAGTTACTCCTGATCAGCCAGAACCTCTTGTCTTCTGGACAGAAGGCTAAAAAGCAGCTACAGGAACATAAAAAGAAGATATAGTTCATTATTATTGTAATTCCAGCACTTACAATGCATCCTATCACTTACCACCAAGTTGAGATATTGTGTGGAAAAAACAGTGAACAGTTCGTACCCTCCCACCCCATCCCCACTTCATTTTTCAAATGCAAAACTAGTTATAAACTGCCTATAATAACAAATCTGTTGTAATAATTTAGGTTGGAAGGCATCTCTTGAGATCATCTAATACAGTACTCTGCTCAAGAAGAATCAATCTTTAAGTTATAGCCAGTGCTCAGAGTAACGTGATCTTTCTTTTCAGGATTACATCACTTCACTCTATACACAGTAAAAAAAAAAAATATTAAAAAACCTGACAACTCTCCAGTTTATTCTGGGGAAAAAAACAACAACAAAAAAAAGAAAAAAAAAGTACTCACCCTAAGATTTGCGAGTCAAGCAGTGGTTTTTCAGGCTCACCCATCACCAGCAACATGGAATCCCCACCAACAGAACATAATAAACCATCCTGCTAACATACAAATCCAATCCCGTCGAAAATCTTGGCTGTGTTGGCTCTGAGGATTGATAGGAATAGGTAAACTTATCAATGATAAGAAAATCAGTACAAATCAAAACAAGAAATTGAATCCTACTTTTAAATGCAAAGAAGCAATTAAGATAAAACCCACTAAGTATGAAGTTGGAATACAATCACACTGCTAGTTAAGCTAGAGAGACAGCTTATTCTTACATGGATAAAAAGAAACAAGTTATACTCATCATTCAATAGAATCAGCTATTATGGAAAACGGGGAGTTCTCCTGATCTGATAATAACCACAGACTGATTCTCAAAAGACCTGCAATGCTTAAGGCTATACAAACCAAGCTGCTTAATATAAAAATTTATAAGGCTTTGGTTTAAACTGTATTACCAGAAACAATCAAGCTTGAATTTGTCATCAGTGCTTTATTTTACTGATGCCTTCCTTCCTCCCACACCCAATAAATAAATATAAAACCTCCAGAAGGTGCAACCTAATTCCCCTTAGCAGAAGCCTTTCCTCATTTGAGCTGTTCAGCCCCTGACCAGCTCAGCTGTGGGCAGTATGCACCTGTACAGCCTCTGAGAAGGTGTCCCAGTAAGACCCAGCTCTCCTTTCTATCTGTGCACTTTGACTAACACGCTGTCCAGAACATCTTCTTGCAGCTTGAATCATACCACCTTCCTCTCAAAATACATCCTCTCTCATTAAAGATGTCGACACCCTTGGTATGAAGTTGTTCCTGCATACTAACCCACTGAGTGTTTGCAATAATGAATTTAAAGTATTTGCTTGGGGATAACGTCCTGTTTTGATCAGCAGGAATGATTAATCTGTACATAACATTCTGTTACATTCATTTTGGGACACTGAGATGAAGCACAAGAAGTGGCACAATGTATCCCACGTGGTCAAATGAAGAGAATATGGTTGTTTATTCCATACTGACTGTAACCATCCGAAACAAAGACAGAGCTCTATAAAACATGAACCTAAAAGAAAATCGCAACTGGTTACTTCATTTTTAAGGGCAGATAAAGAAAAGAAGAAAGCTGACAGCAGAAGGAAAGACGACAACTAACTCAGAAGCTGCATGGGTGGCTGTAAGGCACTACTTCTGAGCAGGCCTGCACTGCATTCACACTGCTGTTCCCCAGAGACTCAAGGCTGAGTTCTGTCCTCACAGCTTTATCACCACACACGATGAATGCTGAACACCAAGGAATCTCTGTCCATTTCAGATGTACCATGTTTCAGCACAGAAACAATTCCTATCAGCATACAGCAAATGTGTGGTGTTTAGAAGTTATTTCCGCTGTAATCAAACTAAGATACTTTTAGAACACACTTCCCACATCAGCAGCGTCTCATAAAGGTAGATTTCAAAATCAGAATTCATTAAATACTGTGCAGAATAATTGCAAACAACTTAAAGGGCAAGCTCCAAGTCCTACATCAGAAAAGCATGAGTTTAGGTTATTTCACTTCTGCATCCTACTTTAAATGCAGACTAACAAGTTGTTTCAGATGCTTTGACTTAAAGTCCATCTTACCATGACTTGTCAATCAAAAAATAAGAAATCCAGGAGGACAGGTAGCCTTCAGTTTCAGGAAAATGAGAAAAGTGCAGACCTCCAGGATGGCTAATGTATTATTTTATATTGTAATATCAAGTCTTACAAAGCAAGAAAAAGCCTCTGCTCACACAAGCTAAAACAAGGGTTCAGAATAGCCTTCCCATGGCTGCTGTGGTAGCAGTGGCTTTGCTTTTTACTGCACCCAAGACTTTTTAAATCAGATGTAAACAAAACATGTAAATGTTAAACTTGAAAGTATAACACTAATAATGCAAGTCTTTACTAGTCACGTAGAAGAGAAGCAATTAATTCCTGACTCATCCTAGCACTCCTCACAGCCAACTCAGTTTCTCAGAACAGCAGATTTGCTCGCTGTACAGAAATGAAATCAGAAGACTAGGAGATATATCAGGTCGGAAACTTCAACACAGAGAACAGCCAGCTGCAGGACTGCAATGTGGTTCTGCTCTCTTCATGCAACTCTTGGGCTTTGGTGACCAGAAATACTTTTAAGCAACATAGAGCACTACAAACAAGACAGAAGTACCACCAGGCACATCACTGTGATCTCTTCTCCTCTGACACAGAGAATGAAAGGACCCACAGGTCAAACCCATATAAATACTTTGCTGAGGTGTGTTACTGCTTGCACCAGAAGTCAAACATGGGTGTTCTCATCCTTTCCTTGGAAGGAGAGTTGGTTCTCAGTTCTCCCCAGCACTGAGCTAGCTTGGTTTGGGTACATGTAGGGTTCAAGTATGGCACAGCTGAGAAAGAGGACAACTGAACTGCCATTGGTTGATATAGTTTATAGCTATACATACACTCTATAATGTCCTGATACTTAAAGGAGAAAAGATAACAGAATGCATAAAATTTACTTCTGAAAAAGGCCTGTTGCCCATCTGAGGGCTTTTGTTTTAATTTTATTTTAAAGATTTTCTTTGACCTTTAAATTCCCTGAAGAACATGAATAGGAAATAAGCATTTGTACAGCCACATCCACATATCCAATACAAATACCCATCACATTCAGTCCAGGATGAGAATATGAGGATCGCAGCATTTGAAGTAGAATGAACACAGAGTTCATTCTGCAAGACATCTGCATTGATGAATACACTGCTGAGCTCCACCCCGATGCACACAGGGAACAGCACACTGCTGTGGTCCCAGTGAGCTGAAAAGTGACAGGTTGCTGTGCTCCTGCATTTCACCATCACCATTTCATGAGAAAGATCAAATGGAATTCCACATTCCTGGCATTAAAGAAGTGCCTCCAAGAGTAGTTTTCAATTTCAAAGCGCACCAGAAGAACACATATATAATTTTCTTGCACACAGATTCATATTGCAAAGCTCCCTGTAATTTTTAAGTATTTCCATAACCCCATTGGCTTTGGAAATGAAGCTGCACTCACTGCAAGCCTTGAAAACATCCAGCTACAAGGACAGACATCCAAGTCGTGTAGACACGAGGAGGCAGGCACAGGCTGCTGGTAGCAGTCAGCTCTTCCCTCCGCTGTCTTTCCTCAACAGAAGGCACACAAATCACTCGGCAGAACAAGAGCTGCAGGCTCACGCCACGAGCATTCAGAGCGGTGCAGGAATGCGCGCTCCTGAACCCACCGGGATTTGCTTACAGGAGAGCGCCGATCTGCCCGACAGGCCAACAGCACTTACAGCCGATGGAAAAGTAAACCACATTATTTGCCGAGAAACCAATTAACCAAACCCATCGGTTACTGCGCAGTACGTAAGGAGGAACCCAACGCACAGCCCCAGCTCCGACAGCTCGGCACCGCTAAGGGCGCGCGGCAAAACCCCATTTCGACCCCCCCTTCCCCCGCTCCGCCGACACTGGAGGAGCAGCCCAGGTCCCCGCAGCCGCAGACGGACACCGGGCCCGCGTTGCTTCGGCTGCGGCCGCCCCACGGTACGGGAAGCGCGCGCCGAGACGAAGCGGGGCCCGGCCCGGCCCGTTCCTAGCGCCGCAGCTCGGGGAGCCGCGCCCCGCAGCGCAACGCTCCCGGCGAGGCCCCAGCGGGCTGACCCCGCGGGCGGCTGAACCACGGCCCCACAGCCCGAGGGCCCCACTCGCCGCCGTTTCCCCCCACTCCCTCGGCCGTACCTGGCGGAAGTCGGACGGCTCCGCGCTCCACCGCCCCAAGCGCAGCCCTGCCCTGCGCGCCGCCCCGCGCGGCCCCGGAAGCGCGCACACCATCCGCCTCACGTGACCTCCGCGCTCCGCAAGGATTGGGGCGCTCACGCGCATGCGTGAAAGCACTACCGCCCGCCTCCACCCTGCGGTTGGCGCGCGCGTGCTTGCTGCTCGCGCGGCGGGTTCTGGAGGGCGCGCGGCGCCGTGAGGTGACTGCCTCCGTGAGGTGACTGCCTCCGTGAGGTGACTGCCTCCGTGAGGTGACTGCCTCCGTGAGGTGACGCCTCCGTGAGGTGACTGCCTCCGTGAGGTGATGGCTCCGTGAGGTCTGTTGGAATGTGAACACACGTATTTCTAGTGTGTGTGTGCAGACAAATTCAGCTGCACAGACCTGGCCATCTGCTACTAACGTTGCAGCAGTCAGAAATGGAGAAAAATACGATAATATATTGCTAAAGAAGAATAGAAAGCAGAGGCACTCACCCCCCCTCCAGTAAAGATGAAATCTGAGCAAAACAGGAAATAAAGCAATTAAGGTAAATGCTAGAATATTTATAAGGAATTAGTGTGATTCATAGCAAACAGCCCGAGGCCTGTAGGCATTATTGCAAAATAAGCTTATCAGGTAATAGTTACAAATACAAAGCCAGAGCTCGCTTGGATATAAAAAAACATGAAGCTACTGGAAATACAGTATAACAGGAAGGGGAAACAGCAAAAGGAAAAGAGTATTTTATTCTCCCACCTCTGTTGTCACTTTGTTTTGTTTTTGTCTGTGGAGGTAGCAGCCACAGAAGGTGATGAAACAGCATTATTCAGTGCTTCAGGACATTTTCCTGCTGGCTCCTGGATGTGCACCAAACTTACCATTACTACTGCACATACTTTGGAACCCCTCATGCCCGTAGCATCTCAGTTTTTAACAGTGCAGATCCGATGACAGGAATTTTGTACAAGTTCATAAGGCACTTGCTCGGGTATTTAGGACTGAGTGGCCAGAGATCTCAGTCTGCTGGTGCGCACCATGAACAGCTAGAATTATTCCAGATGGAGCTGGGTCCAGCTGAGCTCTGAGTGTGTGTGGCAATCTTCCTCATCCTTCGTCAGACCAGTAATATAAAAAGGGCCACTATTACTTATTATGCCAAAAGGTTTAAAGTTAATATTTTAAAGAAAAAAATATTGTTGAGCTTTTCTAAATATAATTTGGTTGCTGATAAACTAAAAACTACCTTCAAATTGCACAGACTGTCATCTTCAGGACACCACCCAGGTCACCGTGGTCAGCAGAGCTGTGCAGTTTCCCGTTTCTTACACGGGGTGGCACAACACGGCTGGAAATCTTTCTGGTGCTCCTGGGTAACCTAGAAAACAAGCAAACAAGGGGTCAGAGACAGCTACTAGGAGATGCTGAATAATTCTGTTTTTTAACATCAGACAACTGCAAATATAAGCAGATTCTCACACGAAAGCTTTACCAAAGAGAGCAGGCTTCTACGCTCTGTCATATTAATTTTGTCCTGTACGTGGGAAAGATCAACTGCTATGCAACTTCAGGTCTGAAATAATTCACAATTAACCTGAAAATAGAATAATAATAATTTATAACCATAAAATACATAAACATTCACATTCACATTTTCATGGTTCTCCCCTATTTTGATTACTGGTAAAGTATCATATATTAATTCTGAAATACAAACTCTAGGATAAAAATGACACCTTTCAACTGGTTCAAACAACAGCTCAGGAATGCTGGAATTTAAAAATATTTGTTTGAAAGTCCATTTCTGTGAGTTTGGACATAGAGACTGCATTTGTATACAACTCCTCCCAGTCATTTTCCCTTTAAAGTACAAAAACATTTTTTTTCAACCTTTTTTTTTTTTTTTCCCCTTTTGTCTTAGGCACTCATGGCACACAATTACAAGAGCAATACATTATATAGTAACAATTCTCAAATATGTGGACAGGAACAAGATAATGTACAATATTTTGATATTCCTTTGGTATTCCTGTAGGGTGCATCATCATCGTATTTATGAAGCCATGTATACAATTGTAATCTGTTATCACACTGACGTAGCTAGCTAATTGTGATAGTTTTATCCTTGCTGTCTATCATGGGGTAAAATACTGAGCAGAAAGTGATCCTGTCCTCAACGTGGACCTCCTATACTTCAGTACAGTTTGTCCCAAACCTCCTTCAGCTACCAGATAGAACCCACTGTGCTGTAGAGGACTCATTCTTCATAATCAGAATTGCACTTCACACATCTCTGCTGTTTTGCCCTTTTCTATCTCTGAGCAAGTATCTTGTGTTGATTAGCAATAGAATAGAAACTGGGTCTACATGAAGATCTTGTGTTTGTAATTCTGCTAGGGAAGTACAAAAATATAAAGAATGCACACCTTAAATAGCAGTCAAGCCAAACCCCAGACCTTTGCCATTTTGAAGACATAACTATTATGTTTACTTAAATTGAATCTGTTCCCGTTTGTGTTTCAGTTTTGTTAACATATTTTTCATATCAAAAAGCATCACAGTTTGTTGAATACAAACATTAATACCACGGGGGGGATGATGGACATGTTGTTGACAGAAGTTATGTTTAAATAAGCTTTCTGTATCTGCGAGTGGACCATAGCAGATACGTTGCTATTAATACTGTATTTGCTAATTACTGTGTTCACAAGAGAAACAGTAATTCCAGGTTTCACCTCCATTTAAAATGGAGGAACGCATAAACGACAGGGATAATGTGGAAGAATAAAAGCAGTACATCTCTTGCATCTGTCTTTTTCTTAAAAATGCCGTTACACAACTCTAGTGCTCCAGTATAAGTGAAGGCAAATGTAGCTCTTCCCTGTTTACGTACGTTTCGCTATCTGTACTACGACGTCTCCCTGTCCTAGGAAAAAGAAGAAAAAAATGATGGCTATGAACAGATACAGATAACTTCTGTTTTTTTGAGTTTATTTTCTGCGCATGTATTCTTGGCCTGGTATACATCTGTATCTTATTGAGTCTTATAAAAATGTAATCTTTGCCATATGCAGTGCCAGCTTAACGTCTGCCATCACACTGTGTTAATAACACGTTTTTTATCATACAGTATCAAATGTGGATGAACCACACTAGGAAAACATTTTTGTATAACCAGAAATCTGCAGCTTCCTTAATTTAAAACTGTTGATTTTTTTTTCTGTGCTTTTCTGATGGTCAGGCTGTGATTCATACTTGCACGCAGTGTGAATTCAGTGACATTTGGTTAAGATCACTTTCAGTTTCTGAAAGAAATTCGAGGTACTCCGTTACATGGACAGAAAATATCTTTGCTGGTTGAGCTTGAGGGGAAAACTGGGTACAATTATATATTCTTTCAATTATTCATGACTTGGGTCTGAAGTGAATGTGTATACATTTTTCACTTATTCACTTTATAAAATTCAAAACTAGGCCCAGAAGCAGTTTTATTCTTGGCAGCATGACAAGTTTCCTTTCCTCAGCGAACCAGTCAAAGGAATTGTTCCTCAGAGAGTTTGTCATCCCCACATATCCCAGAGAGTCGAGAGGGTAGCTGGCATTCATTACACCCCCATCACACACAGGCTTGCGCGCTCGCTTTCCCTCTTCCCCCTGCCTCCCTCTCTGACTTGTGACAACAAGCACATCTCAGAGGACTGGGTTTATATCTTGTATGTGGTTTCATTTGTGTATCTGATTTGCAGTTCATTAATCTAGAAAGCACTGCACAATTTTGGTAAGGACAGTGTATCCATGCATGTTCTGCTTATTCTGCTTCCTATCCCCAATGCAACACACAGCTTTAAGAGAGGGAATTGGCTCTGTTTTGGAGAACAACTAGAACAAGAGCAGCTCGGGAGCCAAAACTGATGTAAACATACATTAGGAAATTGTTTTGATCTGGTCTATCAGGCTGCTGGCAGTGCACTGTGCTTCCTTGGGAGATATGCAAATCTGTGGGACACAACTTGACATGATTAAGGCAATGCATACAGAGGAGGTTACTGCCCTTCAGCAAAAGAATGATGTCAAGAAGCAATGATTCTTTATGTTCTTGGCAGTGCAAGGAAGATCATGAAATTAGGGTCCTCTTGCAGATTTGTTATAATTTAGGTGCGGTGTTTTTTAGTTTTATTAGTTTTGGTCTTGTTTTTTTAATTCTTTTCCTTAAGAAAAAAAAAACAAAACAAAAACAAAAAAAACCTTTCCCACTTTTATTATTGTAGTTTAGCTGTTTGTCTTGCAGGGGCACCAAAGGACGTCAGTTAATTTGTAGTCTTTAAGTCTGTATCTGGTAGTATTACGTTAGTGTGTTGAGTCTCAAGACAAAAAAAAAAGAAAAAAAAAGTTATTTCTGCAGGAAGCATTGACTTCTCCTATTTACTCACAGCACTGGAGTTCTTCACTTTGAAATTTAGTTGACAGAGATGGTGATACTCCTTGTTGACAGACGTGCTCAAAAGTCATCTACATGTCTGAGTGGAGTCAGATCCATTTTGTGCCAGGGTTAATGAGGAATTACTGATCACTGCCTGGGAATTTGTGGGTAAGAACTGCTGAACTTAAGGTGAAAGACTCCATATCCTATTACTACTCCCCTGAGCCAGCCTAGCAAATAGCTAACTGTAATATCTTAATTAACCATGTGTTAGTATCAACCTTATTCTCCCTTGCAAGCTGTACATATTGCTAATTGCATTAAATTGGTACACAAGAACACAGACGTTAGTGCTGCAGTGGGGCATTTAGGAGTCAAGTTAGGAGTCCAAATAGTACCCTTTAATTTAATGCTAATGTAACAGGGAAAACAGCGGTGTCATCTGATGGAAAACAGCCCTTCCAACCTCTTGGACAAAACAGATGTAATAGACGAGGGAAACCATTTTTTTTTGCCTGTTGTGTGACAAGATTAGCAGGAAGAGCACAGTGTGTGGCTCTGGAAGCTGTCATCTTTCATATGCCTACCACAGACAACTACATAGAGAACCCCTGACGTGTGTTCTGTGGCTTTGAGTGCTCGTGAGCCTTGCTGTGCTGGCTGTGTGGTGGGAGGAAAGAGGCTGCATAGTTGGAGTGTGTTGCCATTCTGGCTGCAGCTGGCGTATGATCCATCAGGGACTTGTACCATCTGGTGCAGATGAGAGTCTATTACGTTGCAATGCCTTTACCAGAAACAGGGACCTGGGAGAATATCACAGAGCTATGATTAGTTTGCTAGTGCAAATTTCATTTCTGCACTACAAACCTCATACATGCAGGCTGGCAACTTCCAAACAAAATCACATGCTCAGGTTAGTCCCACACACACTAAATATGCATGTACTTGATTTTCAGAGTCCTGCTGGTGGTACAGGCTTGAAAAAATATCTAACTTCTTGGGCTGTTTTTTTTCCTCTGTGCTCTGTTGTTGCTGTTGTGCTGTTTTGTTTGCATTTGTGTTGTTAGTTGTTTTTTAATGTTGAACAAAATCTAGCCCCCGTGTCATTTTTGGAGCTAAAGAACTCCGTTTTTTGCCCACTAATCATCATCAGCAATTTCTTCGAAATTTACTCCACCAGTACCAGTTGTGTTTTCTTTAAATTCACCTCTGGTTCTGTTGCTTTCTGTATTAGACACAATTTTTTGAGGTAATTCACATCTAAGCTTTCTCTGTCAGCCCATTCTCTCTAAGCTTTTATTCAGTGGGAATACTTAGATTTTATCCTACCCATTAATTTTAATGTTCATATAGTTTTTGAAGATTATATCATTCTTGCAATTAGTGTCAAATTAATCTATAATGAAAGGTAGATAATGGCAGAGATGGAGGACCTTACATTTTGACAGATATCCTCACTGCATTTAATGTGTTGTATAATATCTCCTTAAACGAGCAAAAACCATAGCCTGCTGACACCCTCCTTCTCCTCCCTGAACTCAGGCTTCTATCATGTAGGAATAATGTATCTGATCATAGGAAAAACTGCAAACAAATTCAGAAAGTGTGTTCTTAACCCTGGTCATACTTTATATATATATATATTTGCCAATTTCAGGCAGAATTTCTTAGTTCTGGCACTTGCTAGCAGATGGTTGGTGAACCTCTTTGGATTATAACACAGAAAGTCTACCACAAATACATATATATATATATAAAGTTGATTTCACAGATAGAGATGAAAAAGAAGCCAAATTATTTGGTTGGCCAGTATGTATCAAGGAATAGTAATGTCCAGTAGGCAGGCTAGTGGAAAGGAGGCTGGGAGGAGCAGTCATCTCAGGATCACTTCCAGATCGACCAGACCTGGGTTTAAGCATACCTCATTATCTTAGGACTCTGTCATTTAGACTGATAAAAAGAGGCAAACACAATGTGACTTATACTATAATCATATGTGTGTTTGGCTATAAACACATCTGTGTCTAAAATACTTTGAGGTACAGTCTTTGTAGACCTGCAGTTCCAAACTGCTGACTTTTTTGGATGCTGAGTCATGTTTATTCTTGGCTGCAGTGTTTTACACAACTTTAGGTATGTTTGTTTGTATATATGTATACATATATATGTATTATTTTTAAATGAGGATGAGCATGGCTATAATCATTCATTTATTCTGGCATTATACGGTATCACTAACATTAAGAGATGGGTAATCCAAAGATCTCTATGTGCTTGATCTAGCCCTCCCAACTTCAGTGATAATTTTATTTAAGTATCAGTTCTAATGTTGTTTTTTTTGTTGTTTTTGTTTTCTTTTTTTTGTTTCGTTTTCCTTTTTATCCTGTATTAGCTTTCTTTGTGTGCTCTGTGAATGTATCAAAATGATGACAGAAGATATCCTACTAGTCTGGAAAAATTCCCACAGAATACTAATAGAGTTGGTGACAACAAACAAATACATAAATAGAAGCCCCAAACTCCTCCAAAAAAGGAATAACTAAACACAGAAACTCTGAGAGCCTAAAACTAAACATAAGGATATCTATAGGTAAAATGGAACAACAGAAGGCATTAAAGTGGGAGTAATGCAGGCAGTGAGGATTTTACCTTATTGCATGGATAAGGGCATGTATTTACGATGCATTGTGGCTGTTGCTCCAACGACTGCTGAAGCCACCGTGCCTAGCTGTACTTTTTCTGGCACAAGGTGCCATGCTGTGGTGCAGGCTACAGAACAAGCTGCCTGTTTGTTTTCTACTGCAATTTACAGCCTGTCTTACCAGCACAGTTTGAACACTGTGGTGGCAATTTAAAGTAAATGATTACATTATTAAATTATTGAGTAAAAGCTCTTCTTTGTTGGCTCCACTTTGGCAGCCCTAACAGAACAAGTAGGCCTAATGACCACTCCTGAACTGGAGACAATGAATCAATGCCTTCTGCTTGCTTTTAAAATTAAGACTGAAAAAGTTCTTGTTCTGGTCTTTTCATGACCTTGGCCAAGGAAAATCACAATGGAAGGTGTGATCCACATTTTTTTAGTAAACCTGTAGCCTCTAAGTTCTTCTGTGTAATAATGATGTTAAGCTGTTCTTGTCTTGTAGAGCAGGAGTATTGAATGTTACTATAACCTGGAGTATCCGGAGCTACTGAATGTTACTATAACTGAAATTAGCAATACCAAATGACTAATTCAGGGCTCAAGGAAATTCAGTGTTAAAATGTAATCAGCTGCAGTCCACATATGAACCTCAATATGAAACTTCTGAGAATTTGCTCTATAATATTTTAAGCCTTAACAGTTTATTTCATGGTAAGCAGAATGTGTGAGCTCTTCAATGGTTAGCAAGGGCTTTGAGAATGGAGGTGCCTCCCTCAAATACAACTCTCTTGTAATATTTACACCTACATGCTTCCAGAAACTTAACTTGACATTTGTGGCTATCAGCCTTGTTCTCTGTCATACTGTGACTCTCAAGTTTAATAGAACTAGGAGAGTAGAGAAATGGGAATACATGAACAGGTTTTTGCAGCTAAGTGGTCACATATGAAATTAAATCAGTTCTATTTATTGGCTAGAACACTGGGAAATAGATCTGCCTGAAAACAGAAAATTACAATCACTTGCATCACTGTTATTCACCCTAGGTAAGCAAAAAACAGCACAGCTTGGGCTAGAGTTGGCATTTGTTACATACATACTCATATGAAATGTACTTCAAGCATGACAGCACTGGGGCATCATAGGCACCATAAGAAAATCAAAAGCAATATTATGTTTCTCTTGTGTCCCACAGTTGTTAAATTATGCCCCACACACACAAGAGAATTGATTAAGTGAGAGTCTTCTGCAATGAAACAGTCTAGCACACTACCCTCAATTTCCAGATTAACAAATCGTTGAACTGGCTACTGCTAAAAATGACTCAACAAGATTAAAAAAAGATAATTTATTCAGAGCTGTTGTCAAGTCCCTATTTAATGTTACTTTTTGTATTTGCTGTGATAAGCATTAAAATTGCACACTCCTTGATAAATCGTTGTTCAGCAATGCTTTGAGGGTCCAGTAAATGGTTTGAAATTGCCACAGTATAATAAATGGTTATTTGATAATGAATGAAATTGTTTGAAAATACTGTTAAAATGTCGAGTTTTAACATACAGGACATTATTCAAAAGGAGTGCAAACATGGAAACCACAGTGACACTATAAATATACTGCAACAAATGCATTTATTTGTACAGGGCAAATCGTAGGTGCTGTATGCAAACCAGTATAAATTGATATATGAAGTTAATTTCAGTCTGTAAAAGTAATTGCATTGGTTTAACTTATTTAACTCTCCTTACAATACTATTTATAGCAGAGCAAGAAAGTAAAGAAATAAATGATGATAAATAGATAAAATACATAGGAAATGGGAATTGTTTTCCTGTTTAATTATGCTGTCACATAAAATTATCACAGAAATGCACTACGCCGACAGGAAGAATACATTAAAACTCCATTATGCAGTGCTAGAGTTGGCTAGCTTTTATTGCTATTTATTCCATGAATAGCTTTTCAGCTTTTCAACTATCATGAAAAGTTAAACTGTGTAAAAAAACATAGTGGTGCAAAAAGGTCAATGTGGGCTGTGCCAGTTGATGGTTAGCCCCTAGCACAAAGCCAGGAAGCAACAATGTGGTACCTTGTTTTTCACACAGATCTGACTGCATAATAAAACTAGAAAGAAAAAATTTACCCTCTCAGAATTGTAGAGTTAAGGATCTCAAAGAATAATTCTCTCAGCAGAATGAGGAGAGATAGTGTATTTAGATGGATCTTACACAGGTGGGATACGAAAAAGTACAGAGAAAAAATACAAAAAGACAAAGGCTCACCTTAGATGACGAAGCCTCGCGAATGCTCCACTCGGGAGGGATCTCCAGAAAGAGATCCTTCCCTGGTGGAAGCCAGCCCTTAAATGGGGCTTGGGGGGAGGTGGAGCCAGGCTCCACCCCCCTCCAATCACACAGGTATCATTACCTTCACCTGTGCCCCATGGCTGACTCAATGCTCACCTCAGGTGATCAATCAGTGGCTCAGGCTGTGATTCAGCAGTTTCCCTACACAGAATACATAATTTTCATTACTATTTTTTCTTGTCAGACAACTCTATTTGGAGAGTTTTTGCACTTGATGTAGTTTTCTATAGAAAACTTACATATTGTGGTGATGGGATGCTATTACAGTTGCAATAAGAGCTGAACCAGCCAGCAAGAAAAACATAGTAAGAGCATGTGTTTTTTTCCAAGCTAGATTTTTTGTTTGTTTCAATCTGAAGTTCATCTGATTACTTATTTTCATGATGAACAGCATTAATGTATGTGGCATTTTTATCTTCCTTTCTATGTCTTGAGCTGTATGCTGAATGACAACTTCATCTGAAGCAGAAAGATGCAGTTATTTATGTAAGGGGGACTTGTTTTTTATCTTTTTTTAAGACAATCAAACCATTTTTTGCTTGAAAATGGGTATCTGCTCAGATCACAGGTAAAAACATTATAATGCTAAAATCAGTGCTCATAATATGGCTGCATTATGTTGGTCTCTCAGCTGTATCACAGGTCTCGTTATCATTTTAAGTTTGCAGTTTCCAAAGCTGTGTGGTTAAGTGGGAGTTTGTGCTTTCATAAATGTAAAAAAACTTTAAATACTACTCTTGAGGGTTCCAATAAAATCTGGAAAATACGATTCTTCAGAGACTCCTAAATTAGAGGCATCTAGACTTCATTAATTTTTTAAATATTATTTTTAAACATACTTTACAAATCTTTATCACTGGATTGATGGGATTTGATCAGTAAGGTTAAGCAACAGTCTGTGTAGAAACGAAATACCTTGAATGCTAGTTACCTGCAAAGAGAATCGTATTGGCAAACCAAAATCCCAAAAGATAAGCTTTCTATGTAAGATGAGAGGTTGTTAAAGACATTCCTAGTCATTGTCATATTCATACAGAATAAATGAAAGGACTTGCTCCAAAACTTTATTCCTGCTATCTAAAATTATGCATATGCTGTAAGAAGGATTTAAAAAAAAAAACAACTGTCTGTTGCTAGAAGAAGGGCTGTGACTAAATTAAGCTATCATCAGACTTTGTAACGGATCATTTATTTTACTCCAAAATGCCCTGTTATTTACAGTTTTTATTAAAAAAAAAAATTGAATGTGGAATGCATTCAAGTTTCAGCAAAGTTTTAATGCTGTTAATGCGCTTTCTAATGTGAAAGCAGATGATATTTTGGCTTACAAGAATTGATTTATAAACCTTATACTACACGAGCATTTCAAAAAGACAAAAAATGAAAGCATTGTCTGAATGTCCATACTGATCAGAGACAAGCCAATTTCTTGTTATTTTCTGATCTTAAGTCATACTACCTTAGGGACACATACGCAATCTCTTTTAGGGTCTTTTACCATCTTTTGACTTTAAAAGTCCTATGCTTAGATGTGCAATTCAAACTAAGCCCAAATTTTATATATGCATTGTGTCTAAATTACACTGAAAGTTAGTTCTCTTTTCCAGTAGTCCTAGAAATCCATCTCAAAGTATTTTGAGAACTGGAGACAAATCACAGCTGACAGATCTCATTAAAGTTACTGGTAATCAGCTGCTATGACATATAATTGTTGGAGTTCAGGCACTGTAATTAAGAAGAAAACACATGTAACATAGATATAGAAGCTCTTAATGAACATTTATTTTAGTTCTTGCTCTTTATAAATTCTGTTGTTACAATTTTTGCTTGGAGAGTTATCAGTGGCTTTAAACAAATCCCAAATGAAGCTTTAAAAGAATCAAATCTCATCTATTTTCAGCCAGAACAATGAACATGGAACTTGGTTTTGATGGCTTTAACTTGGAAATTCTTTTAGATATTTCCACTGTAAGCACTTCAGGCTATAGCAAAGGTAGTGACAAAAATAAAGTGAAGTTATTCTGAGTTATGGAAGGACAATTACAGTCTAGAATTGAGCAGAATGTCTTCATCCTATCCACTGAAGTCATTTAAGGCCTTTGAAATTGTATTTTTCCATGAAAGGGGGAGGAAATCCAGAATCTTTGCATCTTAAGAATATTAAGAATCTTAAGAAACCCTTCCATTACTTCTTGGAGTTAATTGTTTTCAAGCTAGTTTTTTTTTTT